>CM071862.1:10191736-10209096 GCA_036759665.1 Gynandropsis gynandra
GACTCGAATTCTCCTTTCGGTCCTTCTCCTACTCTCTAACACATGTATTTACGTGGCCATCGCAAACACAAGTAAATTCAAGTACTCAGATAAAGAATAGATGAACTAGAACGGGAAGATGCATTCAAAATAGATCAAAAGCGGTCTCGGGATAGCCAAGGGCTAATCCCTTCTCCTAGAACAAACAAACTACTCGCTCATGCGTCTGTAAAGAAACATAAACATAGTAGAGAGTCTAAGGAACATAAAAACCAAACAAAACCGAAGTGGTGGTGCTTGATCTTCAATGCTCCTCGCTTATCTCCTCGCAAGAATCTGCTCTAACTTCGCTGAATTGTTCTCCTCTGTATGCTTGCTGTAATGACGTCTTTTTGCCTCCTTTTAAGCCTCCTAAGTCGGTCCAATTGTTGCCCTAATTGCCCGCTCGGGTGCTAGGTTTGTGCCCGCTCGGGTGCTAGGCAACAGCTCGGGCATGTGCTTGCCCGAGTCGTGTGGTTTGTCCTGTCCAAAGCCCGTGGGTTCTGCCCGATCGTGTAAGGCTTGTACCCGACCGGGTGGAGGCTTCTCCATGCTCAATCTCGTCCCGTTTGTCCCGTGATGATCCCCGAAGTGCTCCTTAGCTCCGTGCATGCTCCTTTAGCTCCAAAATGGTCCAAATACGCGTAAAAACCTGTAAGAACATGAAAAGCACGAAAGCAAGTAAAACGGATACGGAATCATACGTAAAACATCATATATATACCGAAAACGTCTTCTAAACCATGCAAGAAATACGTATGAAAACGAGATGATCACCCCGCATGACCTAGAAAACTACAGATGGCCTTAACGTTCCTAGGAGGTGGCAGCTTCTCAATAACTTCTATGTTTGCCTTATCTACCTCTATCCCCCTTGCTGATATCTTATGCCCCAACACGATGCCTTCGCAAACCATAAAATGACATTTCTCCCAATTCAACACAAGATTCGCTTCTACGCACCTGTCTAACACTTTACACAAATTGGTTAGACAAACATCAAAGGAAGGTCCATGTGATAAAATCAGATCTGAATTATAGATTCAAATGAGCCAAAACGGCTAAATATACAAAGTTAGACCGAATTACACAATAATAGATCTAATTACAAAAAGACTTATATACCCATATACATGTATCCTTTACACACCCCCTCAAGATGGAGCACCCTCGGTGAGTCCAATCTTGGAACACAAGAGCTGAAATGGAAGTCTCGGGAGAGGCTTCGTAAGAATGTCCGCGAGTTGATCCGCGACTCGATCAAATCATCTCTTGTGTTGTCATTAAGGTCCAATACACTGGACGGTCGGTCGAACATGAGTGACCCGAAGAGTATTCGACTCGACCAGGCCGTGGACAAAGAGATAGTCTAGCGCCAAGTGCTTCATGCGGGAGTGAAAGTCGGGCTTAGCACTGAGGTATGTCGCTCCAATGTTGTCGCGGTAGATGGTAGGTGGTGATGATGACTTGATGCCAACTTCCGATAGTAAAGCAATTACCCATAGAACTTCCGCGGCCGTGGATGCAATAGAGTGGTATTCAGCCTCGGTAGACGAACGAGAGATTCCGGTTTGCTTCTTAGACGACCAATAAATAGGATGTGCACCAAGGAAGAATAGATACGCCCCGGTGGACTTGAGATCAAGGGAATCTCCAGCCCAATCTGCATCGGTAAAGGCATGCAAGGAGAGGGTGTTCTTGGCGGATAAGAAGATACCTCGATCCTTCGTGCCAGCAAGATAATGTAGGACTCTCTTGACGGCTTGCCAATGAAAATCCGTGGGAGCATGCATGAATTGGGACAACTTGTTGACAGTGAAGCTAACATCCGGTCGTGTAAGAGATAGATACTGTAGTCCTCCAACAATGGACCGATACTCCGTGGGATTGGAGAGGGAAGTCCCCATGTCAAGTGCCATACGAGATGAGGACGACATGGGCGTAGGAACCGACTTTGCTTCATGCATGAGACAACGGTTGAGAAGATCTTGAATATACTTCCGTTGAGTCAAATGTAGGCCACGAGACGTCTGCGTTGCTTCTACCCCGAGAAAGTATGATAAGTTACCCAAGTCCTTGATGGAGAAGCGGGCGGCTAGGGCATCAATGAATTGCTGGACTTTTGATGAGCAATTGCCTGTAACAACAATATCGTCAACATAAACTAGCACATACAATTGTAGCGCGGTTGTGTTGAGAATGAATAAGGAGGTGTCCGCCAAAGAGTTGCTAAAGCCGCGAGCAAGAAGAAATGTGCGAAGTTCCGAATACCAAGCTCTAGGAGCTTGCTTGAGACCATAGATTGCTCGCTGAAGTCTACACACATGAGTAGGATGATTAGGATCAATGAAACCCGGGGGTTGAGACATGTATACTTCCTCCATGAGACTGCCTTGAAGAAAGGCGTTATTAACATCAAGCTGTCGGAGAGACCATCCACGGGAGACCGCAATGCTCAAGATAACACGGATGGTTGTTGGTTTGACAACCGGGCTGAAGGTCTCATGATAATCAATGCTCGGTCTTTGGTGAAACCCCTTTGCAACAAGTCGAGCTTTGAATCGTTCCACGGATCCGTCTTGCTTGCGTTTGATTCGAAACACCCATCTACAACCAACAATATTCTTTGCTTGTGCTGCGGGAACAAGCTGCCACGTTTAGTTGCGATGTAAGGCCTGTAACTGAGTCCATTGCATCACGCCATCTTGGATCTTTCAAGGCTTGAGTAATATTATCCGGTTCGCTTTCCACCTAAGCGACAAGAGCAGATCGGTTACTCTTTGAGCGAGTAACCATCGGATGCGAATTTGTGCGAGGACGTTGCGGTGGCACGTCCTAGATAACAAGGTCAGAAGACTGTGACGACGTTGAGGGCTCAACATGAGGAGGATCCGAAGGTGGAGAGCCAATATCCGAAGATTGCAGCGGTGAAGAATCCGAGCTTAGGGGCACAACCGGTAACGGAGCAATGAGTGGTGGCGAGAAGGATGGTGTAGGGTTGACGCTATTTGAAGAGGTGGCTACCGTGGGTGACTTGGTGGTTTGTGGGAAAAATTTAGTAGGCTCGACAAAGGGATAGGTAGACTCAATGAAGTGGACATGACGGGATATAAATATGCGCGACCTAAGCGGATCAAGACAAACGTATGCACTTTGAGTGGATGAGTACCCAAGGAAGACACATGGATCAGACTTGGGTTCTCATTTGTTCGCTGTATAGGGACGTAACCAAGGGTAACATAGACATCCAAAGACACGAATTTTAGTATAGTTTGGTGGTTGTTGGAAGAGACACTCGTAAGGGGAAGACATACCTAGGGTCGGGGTCGGGAGGCGGTTAATAAGATAAGCCGCCGTACAAAATGCATACGACCAATAGGTTAAGGGCATGGAGGAATGCGTGAGAAGGGATACACCGGTTTCTACAACATGCCTATGTCGTCTTTCCGATATACCATTGTGTTCGGGAGTATGCGGTGGAGATGTGAAATGAGAAATGCCATGAGAGGATAGAAAAGAACGTAAGGCAATGAATTCACCTCCGTTATCCGAATAGAGTGTTGCAATGCGTTTGTCGAACTTGAATGAATGTGTCACGAACTTGGGATTTGGTTTTGAGTGGATACAACCAAGAATAACTTGTGAAGTGATCTACAAAAATGACATAATATTTGAAGCCATCAATGGAATAATCGGAGATGTCCAAACATCGGAAAAGATCACTTCAAGTTGTCGAGACGTGGTAAGAGTGGAAGTGGAAAAAGGTAGTTTGTGACTTTTATTCCGACAACACGCATTGCAAAACACATAAGTAGAATCCTTAGACAATGGTAAATCGAAAGTTTTGACAACTTTATTCATAATCAAAGACGACGGATGACCTAAACGGGAATGCCACTCGGACGAAGTGGGCTTGACACTATGAAATGCAAAAGGAGGAAACGAGGTACTAGATGGGGCGGGCCACTCATAAACTCCATCTTTAGCGCTTCCTTTCAGAAGTTGCACCCCCGTGCTGAGATCCTTAACCTGAAATTCACAAGGAGTAAATTCAACGGATACGTCATTAGTCTTGCAAAGTTGATTAACCGAAATTAATTTCTTGCATATCTTAGGCACACATAAAACATTCAGTAATTCTAATGGCCTAGTGTCAAGGGGTATAGAAATAGAACCCGTTTGTGTGATGGATAAGCCGTTTCCATCACCGACAACAACATCATCATCTCCGCGGTACGGGGAGTGGATGGCAAGATGGGATAGATCCGATGTGATGTGATGAGATGCTCCACTGTCCAATATCCACGAGTTGGCATCATAGGGTGAGATGGCAGCATGGTGAGCTTGCGGTCGTGGCTCCCAATGTCTAGAGGAATGCTGCCATGGTTGCGTCGGGGGGTTCTCTAGAATACCGGGGGAGGAGACAAGACGGAAGTGTGGACAGCGTTGAAACCAGTTGGATGAGCCGGACGAGCGAGAATCCGGACGAGACCAATTGGAAGGGCCGAACGAGCGCGAATCCGGGCGAGACCAATTGGATGAGCGCGTTGCCGTGGGGTTGGCTGTGATGGGAGCAACGGCCAAAAGGGGATGCGGTTCAACAGTAGCTAATTTGGCCTCATGATTAAGAATTTTTTCGTGAACTTCTTCAACGGATGCAGCGGTATCCTTTGCACGAATGACGTCCGCAATCGGCTTATACTCTTCGGGAAGATCGTCTAGGATTGCATCGAGGATATCCTCGTGATCAAGCGGCTTTCCTAATAGGGCAAGCTCATTAGCAGTAGTGGTGAGCACCTCAAGCGCGACGTAGAACGGCTTTGTGCACGGTGTATCACGTGTCACAAGGCCAAGTCTCGTTCTCACCCCCACGGTTTGTACATTCCTTTAACGATTCTATTTCATCAGTGGACTCAAAATTGCTCCAAATAGGGCTGAAAATAGGAGACGATCTTGTTGCTTCCATGGCTGAAAATTAGGGTTGTCGATGGACACTCCATCACGGTGGATCTTGGACGGAGGAACAACGGAGTTGTCCTCAATGAAACATTGAAGATTGTGGCCTTCAAGAAGGGCACGAATCTGAACATTCCACGTGAGGAAGTTGGTCGGCGTCAGTTTGGTGATGTTGGCCATGTTGGTGAGAAGAGTGCTGAGCGGATGTTGTGGATCGAAGGTCGGGGCCGCATCGGAGACACTGGCAGTAGAATGACTTGTTTGGCTGGCCATGAGTTACGGTTTTGGAGGCGGTGAGCAAGAGATGCAAGATCTAGGGTTTGGTATTGTGGATCTAGGGTTAGATCTCAGATTAGATCTAAGGTAGATAGAGAGAGGATCGGTGGCCGCAACGGGGTAACCGGCGGACGCGATGCGGGTTGAAGGAGGAGGAGCGATCCGGGACGCGAGAATAACGGGCTAGGCGGTGGAAGTGGAGCAAGAGGGACACGAATTAGGGTTTGGAGATTTAGATCTAGGGTTTGAATAGTAGATCTAGGGTTTGTAGGAGAGGATACCGGTGATGGAGCAACAACGGAGTGCGGCGTGGGACAAGATACTCGCGGCGACCCGGGACGCGGTGAAATCGGGCCAGTAGGGGGAGTACCCAGGACGCGGTGAAATCGGGCCGGTAGGGGGAGTGGAGGACGGCGGCCGGAATTTTAGGGTTTTGATGTGTTTTCTGTTTTGGCAAGGGTCGTACGTGGTGGTACGACGGCTGTGGAGGGAGCAGAGGGATGAACGGCCGGAGGATAGGGAGAGGTGATCGGCGGCCACAAGAAGGAGTGGCGGCGGCGGCGGTTGGAGAGGGGAGGAGAGGCGGCCGGATTTTTAGGAGAGTTTGTTACGTCGTTAGACTTAGGGCTCTGATACCATGATAAAATCAGATCTGAATTATAGATTCAAATGAGCCAAAACGGCTAAATATACAAAGTTAGACCTAATTACACAATAATAGATCTAATTACAAAAAAGACTTATATACCCCTATACATGTATCCTTTACACCATGAACCGAAAAATCGTTCATGAAAACTTCCATAATTTCACCATTTACATCGGAGAAGATAGAGGTCATGCACCGCTGAAAAGTAGCAGGTGCATTACACAAACCAAAGGGCATCCGACGATAGGCGAATGTACCGAAGGGGCATGTGAACGTCGTCTTTTCTTGATCGTTTAGATGGATTCGTATTTGAAAGAAACCTGAATAACCATCAAGAAAAAAAATAGGAGTGAAGAGCTAAACGTTCAAGCATTTGATCAATGAAAGGTAAAGGGAAGTGATCTTTCCGCGTGTTGGCGTTCAGCTTGCGGTAGTCGATGCACATGCGCCATCCCATGACCGTTCTTGTCGGAATCAGTTCGTTGTTCGCGTTTGGGATGACGGTGATGCCTCTTTTCTTCGGAACTACATGTACAGGACTCACCCACGCACTATCCGATATAGGATATATAATTTCGGCTTCTAACAACTTTAGGACCTCTTTCTTAACGACTTCCATCATGTTCGGGTTTAATCTATGTTGATGTTCAATGGAAGTCTTAGCGTCATCTTCTAAGTGAATCCTATGCATGCAAAGGGCTAGACTAAGTCCCCTAATATCCTGTAATGTATAACCTATGGCATCCCTATACTTCCTAAGAGTTTCTAGCAATCGTGCTTTTTGGGATTCGTCTAGGTCATCATTCACTATCACCGGATAAGTAGATTCGAGTCCAAGAAATTCACACCTCAATCCTTGTGGTAAGGGCTTGAACTCCACTTTTGGGGTTTTGTCAACACTCTAGTCAGGTTTTGGACGCTTGATTTGGCTATTAGCCATATCAGAAGTTGTTGAACTATCGACGTGAGTCGCGTGAGGCGCGCTGGGATCTGTCTGGCATGCGCGGAGGTTTGTGCACTGGTTTATGGTGTTTTCTTGTCTGGAATCCTTCCCCATTTGATCTGTGCTTATGTGTTTATGAGTTGAGAGGTCTCCTTGATGAGGATTGTCCGAAATTCCATCTTTTTCTGGGGTTACGACATGTTGTGCTCGGAGTGCGTCTAGCTCGGGATCTCTTTCATCTTTCTTTCATCCAGCAGCTTTGTGCAATGTTTCACTTCGTTAGGGTCTTTATAAAGTCCCTCTCCAGCTGCTAGAAGAGCCAGCTCAAGAGAATCCATGTTCCCAAACTCTTCGATAACTTCCTCGGCTAGTCTCTACCGAGTCTACCATACAAGGCTGTCTAAGTGTGTCGTTCAAATTGAACTCCACTTCTTCATCTCCAAACTTCAACGTGAGTCTCCAAATTTCAAAGTGAGTCTACCTTCTGGGATGATTGGGATTTTCTTGTCCTCCTCCATATCCAAGACTACGAAGTCAACCGGGATGAAGAATTTCCCTACTTGCAAAGGCACGTCTTCCAGCATGCCCTCGGGTATTCTTACGCTTCGATCAGCCATTGTGAGCACCATTCGTGTAGGTCGAAGATCCATCCTACCCTTAAGATCCAATTTTTTCGTACAATGACAATGGTAGCACGCTTACGCTTGCTCCGACATCGATTAGTGCATGGTTAATTTCATAATCTCCTATTTTACAAGGGATCACGAATATACCTGGATTGGGCATCTTCTTGGGTAGGTTTGGCTGCAGCATCGAGTTAGTCACCATAACGGTTTCCGTCTTCACATCTCGCTTGTTTGTAAGTATGTCTTTGAGGAACTTGGCGTATGAAAGCATCTTCTTCAACGCTTCGTGGAATGGAATAGTGATGTGCATCTTCTTCAACATCTCAAAAAACTTTGCAAATTGAGCATCATCGTTCTTTTTGCGTTGACGTTGAGGGAATGGCAAAGGAGGAGGCCTCGGTTCGGGTTTGACGTATTTAGGCTCCTCTTCCTCCTCTTTGTGCTCTTTGACGTTATTGTCCTCTCTCGCTACTGTCCTAGATGATTCTCCCTTTTCAAACGTTGAACGAGTAGGTTGATTCAATGTCTTACCACTCCTTAAGTGAATGGCGTTGATTTGCTCGCGAGGGTTTGCTTCCGGTCGCGCCGGTAAAACTCCTTGCGGTTGAGAGGAGTTCGCAGCGAGTTGTGCAACTTTAGTTTCCAAGTTCTTTAGGTGCGTCTTCATCTCCACAAACTGTTTCTTTACCTCTTCATGTTCTGCTCTAATCCCTCTAGACTCGTTGTATAGGTCTTTTTGTCCTTGTAAGAGTTAAGCTAGCATAGACGTAATAACGGTGTTAGCTTCTTGTTGTGGAGGAGGAGGCGCACGTGGCTGGTAATTCTGGGTTTGGGGCTGCATCCTTGGCTGAAAATTCTGATTCCTTTGCATCACTCGTGGCTGAAAGTTTCCCGATAGTTGTTGTGCGTTGGATGCACCGTCGGAATTCTTGTAGGAGAAATTTGGGTGATTTCTCTATCCGGGATTGTACACGTTTCCCAGAGACTGGTTGTTGCTCACGTAGTTTACTTCCTCATACCCTTGGACTTCATGATCTTCTAATTGCTCTAAATATTGTGGACAACGTGATTCGGATATAAAATTGTAAATTCCAGCAACTTGATCTTTCATCTCATCCAAACCGGCATATAGAGCATGCGCGTCGTTCACATGAGCTACCCTTGCTGGAGTGTTGCGGTTGTATTCTCTAGCAGTGTTGCTGCCTTCATCAGCCATACGATCGATTAGGTCTTCGATCTGCGGAAACGTGAGATTACTCAAGGATCCTCCAGCGGCAACTATGATCAGAATCCCCGTGTTATCCATGAGTCCTTGCAGGAAGTTATGTATGAGATAACCCTGATCCATACCGTGATGTGGGCAAGGGCGTTGATAACCTTTGAATCGTTCCCACGCTTCGTATAGACTCTCAGCTGCCCCTTGAACGAACATGTTGATTTGATTCTTGGCAAGCTAAGCTTTACTCTGAGAGAAGAATCGCATCATTAACTTTTCCTCTAGCTCTCCCTAGGGGTGTAAAAAACAGCCCGAGCCCGCGGGCCCACCCGAAGCCCGCCCGAAATACGTGGGCTCGGGCTGTAAAATTGGCAGCCCGAATGAAACCGGGCCTTCGGGCTCGGGCCGACTAAAAAGCCCATTCGAAAAGAGCCCGGCCCGTCGGGCTTCGGGCCGGGCTGGGCGGCCCGCTCGTTTGGAACCCTAATTCAGGTTCTCGTTTCTCTCCCTCTCGGTTTCCCGATCGTTTCTCTCCCTCTCGATTCTCGTTTCTTGTTTCTCTCTCTCTCGTTTCCCGATCGTTTCTCTCTTTCTCTCGTTTCTCTCATTTCCCGATTGTTTCTCTCTCTCTCGTTTCATCACCGGCCGAGCCTCTCTCTCTCTCTCGTTTCATCACCGGCCGAGCGTCGTCTCCCCGGCAGCTTCGTCGCCCCCCTGCCATCCAGAGGCAGCTTCGTCGCTGTTAAGGTATATGCGTGCTCCACTCATGTTTCGACCTCTTCTTATCCCTCTGTTAATGCATCTCAATGTTTTTTACTCAGTTTCTGTTGATGTTGTATCGCGTGATCACCTTTGTATGTGGTTTTAATGTCGTATCAATGTGTTGCAGACGAAGAAGGCGTTTCTGAAACAACCTAAGGTTTAACCGGTTCTGGAAGAACATTGGTCTTGGTTTCAAGACTCCCAGAGAGGCTATCGAAGGTACGGTATCTGTCTTAGATATAAAATTTGTTGCTAATATGTCTACAAGTCCTGGGATATTGTACTTTATCCATTCTGTGAAGGGTTTCTTGCAACCTACGGCTTTAGCAGTTAAGGTAGTAATTTGTTGCTAATATGTCTAGACCGATGAATCTGCAAATTTTGTTTATGTATTGTCATCTTATGTATTGAATTTGTAGGTGATATTTAATGTAATTTTATGAAAGTTAAAAATTTATTATTTTGGTCGAAGATAACGGATGTTTGTGCGCGGTCATTTCAATGTCAAGGAAACTATTTTTGTTCTCTGTTTTATTTTGAGAGTTCTTTTATCTTTCTCATAGTATAATTTATAAATATATTTTTATTGCAGATTGCAAATGGACGATAATTTTCGTCATGCTGATGACCAAACGGTAGATGAGCAAATAATAGATGATTATGTTCAACAAACGATAGAAGATCACGACGACGGAGACGATCAACCTACTCCTCAAGTATGTGGTTCTTCTAACAAAAGGAAAAGGTCTGATGTTTGGGCACATTTGATTACTATAAATAGTACTCAAGCCAAATGCAAATATTGCGATAAAGTGTTATCCGCAATATCAAGTAAGGGTACATCGCATTTAAAACGTCATGTGGATAATTGCAAGTCTAGACCTAGAACCAACAATCCATTGGAAATGTTGATTGATTTTGATGGAAAGGTGAGGGCAAAGAAACTAGATCAGCTCACCTTTAGAGAAAAACTTGCTAGGTGCATAATTGCTCATGAGCTGCCATTCTCATTCATTGAGTACCCGATGATTAGAGAGTTGATTTATTATCTAAACCCGGATGCGAAATTTATATGTAGAAATACTCTGATGGCTGATTGTTTGCAGTTGTATGAGCGTGAGAAACAGTTGCTGAAAACTGAATTATGAATGGTTCGTAGTAGAATTTGTTTAACTACGGATCTTTGGACCGCAATAAGCCATGAGGGATACATATGTGTAATAGCACATTATGTTGATAAAAATTGGCATTTGGCTAGTAAGATATTGTCTTTCACGACTATACCTCCTCCGCATACTGGACTAGAAATATCAAACAAGATAATCGCTTGTTTGAAGGATTGGGGTATTGAGGATAAAGTGTTTTCGATTACCGTAGATAATGCTACATCTAATGATAGTTTGATGTCCATCTTAAAACATCGCATGCAACCACAAAATTTGTTGATGTGCAAGGGAGAATACTTTCATGTAAGATATAGTGCACATATATTAAATCTTATTGTGCAAAGTGGATTAAAAGTGATTGAAGGTGAATTACAAAAGATCAGAGAAAGTGTGAAATATTTAAAAGGATATGAGTCGAGTATGAGGATGTTTAAGGAATGTGCAGAACAACATGGAATTGAAATTGGGGTTTCTTTATCTATGGATCTTAGCACTCGTTGGAATTCAACTCATGTTATGCTTGATAGTGCTCTGAAGTATCAGAATGTTTTTGTTAGTCTTGCGTTGATTGATAACAATTATAAGTGGTGTCCAACGAACGAAGAATGGAATAGAGGGGAGAAGATACGAGATTTTTTAAAACCGTTAATGGATATTACTACTCTGTTTTCGGGATCAACTTATCCAACTGCCAACATGTATTTTATGAAGATTTGGAAAATTGAAATGCATTTGAGAAAGTATAGGGAGAATGAAGATGAAGTCTTAAAGAATATGGCTGAAAAGATGCAAGCCAAATTTGATTATTGGGATAATAGTTATAGTATCATTCTCTCAATGGCAGCTGTTCTCGATCCGAGAATGAAAATGCAATTACTGAAATATTGCTACGATTCCCTTGATGAGAACACAAGTCAGATGAAAATTGATGAAGTTCGAAGTAAGATGTTTTCGCTTTATGAAGAATACAAAACAAACGACCAAAGGCTGTAGTTCGAGTTATTTTGATGTAAGTTGTTTCTTTTATATTCATCATTTAATATTTGGTTTCTTTATATAAATTTTTTATTATTTATATTTATAGGATATTGCTGATTTCGACGATAAAGTACCGTCTTCAGATGATGGATTAGGATTAGGTTTGGATAGATATCTAAGAGATCCTAAGATACATGTGCAACGCAATTCGGATTTGGATGTCTTGCATTTTTGGAAGTCTGAAATGTATGGTAAAGAACTATCGTTAATGGCGTCCGATATTTTAAGCATTCCTATTACCACGGTTGCTTCCGAGTCTTCATTTAGTGCTGGTTCGAAGGTGCTTAACAAATATCGAAGCCGCTTGTTGCCTTCTAATGTTCATGCATTAATTTGTGCTCGTTCATGGCTATTTGGTTATTCCGAAGTTCATAAGTATCTATTTATTATTTGATTTTCATATTCATTATTTGATTTCGTATCATTTATTCATTGTCTTGTTAAACAATTACAGGTACTGCTAACTTGACTACTTCTTCTAGCGTTTCCACCACGACAATAGCTACGACGACGGAGGAAGATATGCAAGTTCATATGTTTGAATGTTGAAGACTTTTATTTTTTCGGCCCGTTTAAAACGGGCCGGGCCGGGCCCGAACCCGAATGAACCGGGCCGCAACGGGCTCGGGCCGGGTTCGGGCCGGGCCGGCCCGTTTGACACCCCTAGCTTTCCCCATGATCCTATAGAATTCGCCGGTTGGGAATAAACCAGTCTTGCGCCTTATCCTTCACTGAGAATGGAAAGACAGCTAGCATGACGTCCTCGTCCGAGATTCCGTCTCTGGTTCTGATTGTTCTGCATAGCATCTTGAAATCAGTAAGATGCTAGTTCGGATCCTCGGCGGGTCTCCCTCTGAACGCTGCGTTACCGAGCATCTGGATGAATGCTGGCTGTAATTCCACGCGAACGTCTCTCCTAGTGATGCAGGACAAGAGTTGTGTATGCTTAGGAACCGTGTATGATCCATAGGTCATCGCTGGTTGCATTTGTGGCACGTTTGGCACATTCAAGTCTCGACGTTCTGCCATTAGCTCTTCTTCACTCTTGTCTACACTAAGTGGCTCGATTACTATCTCGGTTTGGAAGTCTAGGTGCACTTGTGTGTTATCGACCGGTTGGCTTGCACTAGCTTTCGTTTGTCTCCTTAACTTTCTGAGCGTTTTATCGATATCTGGATCGTAAAATAGATCAGCACTTCCGGCATTTCTCATGCACAAGTGAGCTGCACAAGATAAAGAAACAAAACACAAAAGTAGTGTGAATTCCGAGAAGTAAACGAATTCCACTCAACACAAAGAAAACAAAAATACGAAAAAGAAACAAATAAGACTCCGGAAAGGACTATGTCTTAATCAACAAGTATCCTAACTCTAAATCCGTAATCAATTCCTCGGCAACGGCGCCAAAAACTTGATGTGGTTAATCTCAAGACAATTGCATGATTTTTTGGAGAGAGACATCGGAGATGAGTAATTGTCTATTTTGTGGAAAAGATCGGTTTTATTTAACAAAGAATGGAAAATCGATTCCATATCGTCGTATGTGGTACTTACCAATTACAGACAGATTAAAAAGATTGTATCAATCTGTGGAGACCGCAAGCGACATGAGATGGCATGCTGAGCATTCAAGTCAGGAAGGAGAGATGTGTCATCCCTCAGATGGTGAGGCGTGGAAACACTTTAACAAGGTATACCCTGATTTTGCGGTTGAGAGTTGAAATGTCTATTTAGTCCTTTGTACCGATGGTTTTAATCCATTTGGGATGTCTGCAAAGAATTATTCATTGTGGCCAGTTATAGTGACACCTTACAACTTACCACCGGATAAGTGCATGAAACGGGAATTTTTGTTCTTAACAATAATGATTCTCGGGCCTAATCATCCGAAAAGAAGTTTGGATATATTTCTTCAACCACTTATTGAAGAATTAAAAGAATTATGGAATGGAGTTCAAGCGTACGATGTCTCGAGGAGACAAAATTTTATGTTACGAGGTGTTCTCATGTGGACAATAAGTGATTTTCCAGCTTATAGTATGTTATTTGGATGGACAACGCATGGTCGATTGGCTTGTCCATATTGCATTGAGGAAACAGATGCTTTTCAGTTGAAACATGGGAGAAAGACGAGTTGGTTTGATTGTCATCGTCGTTTTCTTCCTGTTGATGATGCATTACGGCGCAACAAGAGAAATTTCAAAAGGAATGTAGTTGTGCGGAAATCTCCTCCTCCAGTTTTGACCGGCGAAGAGATTTTGTATGAACGACTTCTTGCTTTGGGTATTCCGAGGAGTATAGATTGCGGAGGGAACAATCATCCGAGAATTGGTGGTTATGGAATTACTCATAACTGGTACAAGAAGAGCATATTTTGGGATTTTCTGTATATTGGAAAAATCTGAAACTTCACCACAATCTTGATGTGATGCACATAGAGAAGAACTTTTTTGATAACATCATCAATACAGTACTCAATGTCACGGGGAAGACGAAAACAATATTAAACCACGCAAGGATCTAGAAGAATATTGCTCATGAAGGGAGTTACATATAGGTGATGACGGTAAAGCGCCAGTCCCGATATTCAGATTGTCAAATGATACGAAATATAAATTGTTGAAATGGTTGAAAGAAGATGTGAAATTTCCCGATGGCTATGCGTCTAACATTGGAAGGTGTGTTGACATTTAAGGAGGAAAGTTCCCGATGGCTATGCGTCTAACATTGGAAGGTGCGTTGACATTCAAGGAGGAAAGTTATTCGGGATGAAAAGTCACGATTGTCATGTATTCATGCAAAGACAACTTCCGATATGTTTTTCTGAATTGATAGAAAAATATGCACACGAAACAATTGGAGGTATGTGGTTGATTTTATATTAATATGTAGTGTGAATATTTGTTAAATACACTAATAATACTTTAATGTTATAGGTATTGGCCTATTCTTCCGAGATTTATGTTCGAGAAATCTGAGTATGGATGTGGTTCGTCGACTGCAAAATAACATAGTTACTGTACTATGTAACTTGGAGAAGATTTTTCCACCATCATTCTTCGATGTTATGGAGCACTTGACAGTTCATTTACCGCACGAAGCCGCACTAGGAGGTCCAGTTCAATTTCGTTGGATGTATCCGTTCGAGCGATTTATGTTTCATCTGAAGAAAAAAACCAAACAAAAAGCTCGACCGGAGGGTTCAATTGTTGAACAATACGTCAATGAGGAAATATCGTTCTTTACTTCATACTACTTCGAGCCACATGTTCAAACGCGGAGTAGAAATCCAGACAGATATTTTGATGGTGGTGTGGCGTATTCATATCCAGTACCAGATGTTCCGGACATATTTTGCGGAATTGGTCGAGCTGCTGGTAAGGCGAAAGATATATGGTTATCACAACGAGATCTTCATATCGCACATACATATGTTTTATTGAACTGCGAATATCTACAGCCTTTTGAAAGGTAAAATCTCATAATTAACTATGGTTATCACAATGACAATTTTGTTTATTGTTATAATATTTGTAGAATTTTGTTTCTTTTTATAGGACATTTGAGGATATATTGAAGAATACATATACGAACATTGATGATTCTCAGCTCCAAGAACTTATAGAAAAAGATTTCTCGACATGGATGCGACAATATGTAAGTAATGAAATTTTACATAAATAACTTTTATAATATTCTGACGATGTGTCTAAGTTTGTACATGTACTGCAGGTTGAGATGGGCAATCACCCGTTGTGGCTACGAGATCTAAAAGGACCGATTGTGAAAGTTATGAGTTGGCCTATGTATTTTACACGTGGTTATAATTTTCACACTTACGATCATGGGAAACTGAAGTCGACAATGAATTATGGTGTATGTGTGAAAGGTGAAAGCTATTGTGCATCAGTTGATGAACCAGATTTTTATGGGATTTTAAAGGAAATTTTGCAATTGGAATATCCAGGTATAGAAAACAAGTTTAAAACAATGTTATCCTTACCACATATGTCATTTTTGGATATTGACTCATATTTTGATATTTTTTGTAGGTTATGTCGGTTTAAAAGTGATGTTATTTCGATGTGATTGGTTCGATCCAGTAATCGGTCGCGGAACAAGAGTAAACAAACTAGGCGTTGTAGAAGTTAACTCCACACGAAGATATGCAAAATACGAACCTTTTATTCTTGCGTCACAAGCTGATCAAGATTGTTACGTTTCCTATCCGCATATTAGAAGATCTTCAGGTTGGCGTGTCGCAATGAAGATACTTCCGAGGGGCAAATTTATCGACATCACAGAACAACAACAATTGCCAATACAACAACAAATGACAGAGATTATTGCTATTGAAGATGTACGCGTTGAAGAACTTACGCACGGTGAAATCGAAGAAATCGAAAGAAATGAAGATGATATTCATGAAGATATAGAAGAAAAAGAAGATGTGGAATTTAAATCAGATACAGAAGATTCGACGGAACAATTGTGTGATTCTGATGATGAATCATGTTAAAACGTTTACGAATTGTTTTTTATATACTTTTTAATTATTGTTTCTATTTTCTCAATGATTATATGTTTACGAATTGTTTCTCAATACGTTTTTTGATGATTATCGTCCCGATCTATCGTCCCGATCTATCGTCCCGATCCCATTCTATCGTCTCGGGTTCGGTCCCCAGTCAATCGTCCCAATCCCGGTCCCGGTCAATCGTCCCGATCCCGGTCCGGTCAATCGTCCCGATCAATCACCGATCCCGGAATTGGGGAAGAAGGTTGAACCGTCCCCAATTAGGGACGGATGGGTCGTTGCCAATTGGCCGTTCCCAATTGGAGACACGCTTTAGCCGTCTCCAATTGGTGACGGATTCTAAGCACCCGTCTCCAATTGGGAACGGATGTTTTCCTGCCGTCTCCAATTGGAGACGGAACTTATCCACCCGTCTCCAATTGGAGACGGATTTTGTACCCCGTCCCAAAATTTTTTTAAATTCTCGCTCTTCCATCCCCTTCCTCCTCACGCTCGAATCCATCCCCTTACTAACGCTTCGCCGCCGTTCGCTTCTCTCGCCGTTCGCCTCGCCGTTCGCTTCTCTCGTCGTTCGCTTCTCTCGCCGTTCGCCTCGCCGCCGTTCCTAACGCTTCTCCGTCGTTCGCTTCTCTTAATCAAGGTAAGATTTGAATTTCTTTGTCTATTGTTGTCGGATTCATTCAAATGGGTTTTCTTGTCGGAATTGTTGTCGGATTTGTGGTGAAATCGGTTCCAGCCGTGATGTTAGCGGTTCTAGACGTTAGAATGTGTATATGTGTTGGTTTATACTTAGTTTGATGTTATTGTGACGTTTCAAGGCTGTGTGTAGATGATGATGAAATTAGAGTAGATAATTTCTATGAGGTTATAGAAATTAGAGTTGAAATTTAGAATCTAATATCGTTGAAATTAGAGTAGATGTTAGGATTCATCTTTGAAATTTAGAACAAAAAATGCGGAAATGGGTTAAATAAATTTAGCTGTTTATTTATGTGTTGATGTTAGAAGTTGCGAAATTTAGAAATGTACGTTGACAATATTTTAATTTCACATTTCAGTATGTCGCCTCGCGTTGGAAGATGCGGTAAAACGAGAAACCGCCCTCAGTCCGAGGAAAGTGGAAACCTTTCATCTCATTCCCGACATTCCAATTCAGGGTTTGATGATTACATA
>CM071862.1:10209404-10247457 GCA_036759665.1 Gynandropsis gynandra
TTCTGTTACAATTGGACACATACCGATCCAGATATTAAGCAACGATGGTGGAAATCATTTGTGGTATGTTTTAAACATTTTTTAATTTTATCAAATAATTTAAATTCAATTTAATTATAATAAGCTTATTATTATTTCAGCAAAAATATTATTGGAATCCCGCCATTACCGGACTAGTAAAGTCCGAACTTGAAACAAATGCGGCAAAGCGTCTCAAGTCTATCGTAGGTAAATTGCACGCAGAGCAATATACACACGGCAGGATCTCGTTCTTTTGCGGAACTATACGAAGATCTAGTAAGTTTTATGCATTTATATAAAATTAACATTTTATTAAACTATGTCTTTTTTATTTTTTCAGGCGAAAGAGATGGGATACGATCCATCGTATATAGAATTGTTGGAACATACGCACGTTAAGAAGTCAGATGGTTCGTGGGTGGATCCTAAGGTGAAAAGCATTCACGATGAAATTGAAAACATGGCAGCGGAGCGAGTATCGCAAATTCCCCCGAGAGAAGACGGCTCACAAACTACTCTTAGTCAGGAAGAGTACAACGAGTTGTATCTCGAGGTAATAATGAAATTCTACTATGATCTAATTTCACTATTTATAAATGTTATTAATTCTCGATATTTGTTTTACAGCAAGTTACGCCATACAAATGTCATATTTTCGGACTTGGAGCAATGACCTCAAAACATTCAACTTCATCCAAAGGTAAAGAAAAAATATTAGATTACGAGCTCCGACATCAAATATCCGAAAGGTTCGAAGAATCCGAGAAGCGGGTTAAACAAGCATTCAAGGAGGCTGAACTATCAAAAAAGCATGCTGAACGATCAGACAGGCGTATGGATAAGCTTCTGCGCATGATAAAAGCGCAAATGCCTAACATCGATTGGGATGCAGTTCAGAACAGTGATTCCGACCACGACTAATCGGAACGGCTTAGGATTATATGTAATCGGAATGTTGGTTATATGTATGATTTGTAATTGTTTATGTACTAATATTTATTTTTAATGTAATCGAACTTTCTAAAATTTTAATTTTTTTTATTTTTTTAAAAAAATTGGAGACGGGCTGATGCCGTCTCCAAATTTGGAAACGGGAGACTGCCATCTCCAAATTTGGAGACGGATTGTGTGGTCCATCTCCAAACTTTAGATACCGAAAACAACCCGTCCCCAATCCAGGGACTGTTTGGGGACTACATTTTCCGTCCCTAATTGGGGACGGATTGAGGACTGAGATTTCCGTTCCTAATTAGGAACGGATTGGGGACGGATAACATTTGGAGTCGCGCGATTGGATACTACCTCTGGTCGTCCCTAATCCGTCCCCAAACAGGTTTAGGGACGGATTAGGGACCGATTTTTCAGTCCCTAAAACCTGATTTTCTTGTAGTGTTGCACGACCGTGTAGGATTTCAGCCCGAGTCGTGTTCGGTCTCGGCGATTTTTTATCCCAATTGGAGAAGTGTAGCCCGAGCGGGTCATCTCTTGCAGCCCGAGCGTGCATGGTCACCCGACCGTGTGGTCTATTAGCCCGAGTCGGGCAAAGTTTCGGGGATTTTCAACCTAAATTGCACAACATCAGCCCGAGCGGGTCCATTGCTTAGCCCGAGCGTGTTGTCTTCAATTGTTGTTTCCGCTCCTTTTGCTCGATGCTTGAGTGTTCGATTTGGATCCGTGGCCTTGCACATGTTGTACCTTGTCTTTCAATAACGTTTTCGGGGTGGAATTGCCGTAATCACTCGTGTTTCGCTTCATATCTTCGCTTCCTATACAAAACACGAAATGATAGATGAAGTCCTCGAATAAACTAGATAAATGGTAAAATCTAAGAAATCTAATCAAAACTAAACCTAAGAATCATGTAAATACTACAACGAATTACATGTTATCATGTTTGATTTGCTAACTCCTCATCTTTTACTCTGTTTTTTCTTTGTTAGCAAATGGTTGTGGTTTGAAACTACAAAGTGTATTTTAAGGTTGGTGCAATAAATTATTGTTGTTACAATGAGCTTTTTCTTTATAAACAAGGAAGAGATGTTCAGTTGGTTATCTTATCTTACTAAATGTCCTTAGGGATGTTTCCCTTGAAGAGGAAAATTGAAGATGCTGTTCTCAGAGCTGAGACGTTGGCACCAATTGCTCTTGAGCTCGAGGAAGAACGATGGATAGAACAAGAAGAGATGCTTCGTGAATACGACATATGGGATGATCTAGCCAAATCCAACGAAATGCTTCTCAAGTTGGCTGATAGTGTGAAAGCAGTCGATGCCCTCAAAGACCTGAAATTTAAGGTATCTAATAGGACAATGGTCATTACTTTCATCTTTTATATTGTAGATTTTGTTATAGTTAATAGATTTTGTTTATTCTTTTGTTAGGCTGAAGAAGCACAACTAATAACAGAGCTTGCTGAGAGGGATGCTATTGATTATGGTCTGTTTGAGCAAGCATACGATTCATCTTTGGATGTTAGGCAGTCCTTGCATCACTATGAGATGTCTACGCTTCTTAGGGACCCATATGACATTGAAGGAGCATGCATAGTTATCAAAGCTGGTTCAGAAGCTGGAAATTCTCAGGTCTTTTCTTTGTTCTTTCACTTATTTTGTTACTGGTAGACTCCAGGTAAGGGAAATGCTTTGGTTCTTTATTGATCACCGGAAAAAGTATACAATTTGTAGAAATTGTTTATAGAGTGTATCACTCCACTCTTCCCCAACAACCATATTCCCTAAATTTTTACCCTCCCCTCCCAAATTCAACCTAATCATCTATTTATAGTTTTTACATTACAACTCACCCACACTAACTGTACTAACTGTCCTCAACAAACATTTACAAAAATATCTATAGAATAACAGAATTAAAGATATCAATTGCTTACTTGTCATTTGCTTAACCCCTTACCTTACCTGATCTCCGATGCACTAGCCTCCTTCTGCAAATTCCAGCTCTCCTTCTCTAGTCTCCAAGCCTCAAGCTCCTCCTCTGCTTCCCTGTCTTCACTGCTTCCTTCTCTAGACTCCAAGCCTCGAGCTCCTCCTCTGCTTCCCTGTCTTCACTGCTTCCTCCCCTTCCTAACATATACCTGTTCAAACTTATCAGTTACGCATTTAACTAATATCAAACTATTATTCTCTATCAAGTGACATCATGGCATTAGACCTATCATATGGCCTTCTTATGTACTAAAACTTCTAACATTATTCATCATGTTGTTGTGTTGTATTGTTACCTTGTATTATCCCATATCAATTAAGACACGAAACATGAACTCTTATATAATTTATTATGCAACTCTAAACTCGTGAACTAATTTGAAGAAATGGGCGGAACAACTTGTTAGCATGTACAACAAATGGGCTGAAAAGCTAGGACATAAAGCAAGGGTGGTTGACAAACACCGCGTCTTGAGCAATGGCATCAACTCAGCTTCCATAGAATTCGAATTCGAGTATGCTTATGGGCATCTCTTGGGCGAGCAGCGCGTTCATCGCCTTGTCACAAGTTCTCGTAACACTTCCATGTATGATGAGGTACAATATAACTTATGTCCTTCTCCGTTTTCTCTTTAGAACATGGATATCACATTCACCTTTTTCCGCCTTGTCTTGCTGTTACTTCCCTCTCAAACACTTAAAAAGAACTTGTGTCAGGTATGTTCAGCTGTTGTGGACATCTTTCCTTAATTCCTCAGAACAGCTCCGGATTTGCAAATAGACGATCCTATACCTCGAAGGAGAATCAGAGATTAGCTGAACATATTGTTCGTATTAATCATCTTCCGACTGGAATAACCATAGAATCTTCAGGTATTCTCATTCTTTAGTCCACTCTTCCCCTATATAACCATATGCATTAGGCTTGGTTATAATTAATACCAATGCGTTCATTGTCGTCGATGAATGATACTATCATATTGGTCATATACATCTAGAAGTCTAAAATGGGTTATACAAGAAGAGAAGTAGTTCATCAGAAAAGGAAGAAACTTTTTTCAATTGAGCTGACGCAGGTGAAAGAAGCC
The DNA here is from genome assembly GCA_036759665.1 of Gynandropsis gynandra. NCBI lineage: Eukaryota > Viridiplantae > Streptophyta > Magnoliopsida > Brassicales > Cleomaceae > Gynandropsis > Gynandropsis gynandra. The sequence continues at coordinate 10,213,456 of CM071862.1, forward strand.
GATTTGCTAACAAGATGAAAGCACTGAATAGGTTAAAAGGGAAACTTATAGTGACAACAAAGGATGGAGGTTTGTCAGAAGTAAAGAAAAAAGTAAAAGAAGCAATGGAGATAGAATGTCGGAGATACGCGTGTCAGCCTAACAAGATGGTGTTAGACATGAAAACATGTGTTGAGGTTCACGACCTGAACAGTGTCTTGGAAGGGAACACCCGACCTCTAATCCTTGCTCATATTGCTGTGAGAGTTTACTTAAAAGAGCGTATGTGCCTTTGGCCATTGAAAGCTTTGGCACTTTTTTTGTATCCTAAGCAAGAATTTTAAAAGAAAAAGAACCAAAGGAAAAAAAGTTGCATGATGTTGTTGGATAAAGTCGCCTGAACCAAGCCGCAGAGTTCCTAATTTCTATAAAATATTATTATCTTAAATTATAAATTTAAATTAATTTTTTACTAACATAACATCAGTATTCGAAGTATTCGTATTCGATTTGTATTCGGACCGAAAATTCGAATATCCATTGACACAAATAAAAATATTAGAAATTAAATATTCGATAAATATAAATATAAATAGTAGACTCAATTATCCGAATTATTCGTATCTGTTAGTATTAAATAGAAATTTTAGTTAATATATACATGCATATATAACAAAATCATTTTAATGATCAAATTGGAAATAGAAAACATTATTAATCTTATTAAACCGTCATTATATAAATATATAGACAAATATGTAACATATTTATGATCGGATGACTAAAATATCAAATACTTTAAAATAACTAGTATTGCTGAAGATTTAATTTGCACTCAAGATTGGTTCTAATCCAAATAGATTGGATAATATTATAGATTGGATAAAAAAACTAAATATATAACTTTTATGTGAGTTTTATTTTAGTGTATTAATTTGACAATCTAAATATTTTTTTGTTTTAGGTGAGGATAAATTCGTCGAATTATCGACGAAACAAAATTTTAATGACTAATATGGAGATGAATGTAAAGATTTGATATTTTGTTTTATTTATATTATGTATCTTTGTATCATTGTACGATTTGAGTTTTAGTTTTAGATTATATTTGATGATTATTGGTTTTTATTAAAATTCATTTTATGTATATTTTACTTTAAAAAAATTAGGTTTGGATACGAATATACGTATATTTGATGGATATTCGTATATCCGACAAATATTTTTATTTACAAATATCCGAATTTACAAATACAAATACAAATAATAAATCTGGATATTCGCCGAATACAAATACAAATACAAATAGTCGGATATTCGCAACTATTCGTTATTTGTCCAGCTTTAAACATCAGTATCGATTTTTTTATAAACAATTTGATGAAATTTTTAAAAAAATAATTTGTTGAAATTTTTGAACGTTTATGACTCAAACCCATTTTAGTTTCTTCATAAATTTTTTTTAAAAAGAGGTTATATTTTTCTATAAATAGATTATCTTGTTATATGGAACTAGATGATACTCGCGCGTTGCGCGATTTTGTGATAACTAAATTGTATTTTTTTAATTTTTGTACAAAATTATAAATTCAAACATTGTTTTGAGAAGGTGATTGCAAGTTTTGGATAATTTATATATCTGAATAATTCATACATAAAATTAGTAATGAAATGAAACTTATAATCTTAAATAAATTATTGATATGTTAGAATAATTATCGCTAATAAGTTTTGGAATAACAGCAATTCGTGCATCTTGAATCATCTTCGTTTGTTGCGAGCTTGATCATGAACCTTATAACAACAAACGACCAAATTGAGACTTAGATATAATAATCATAAACCGAAAAATCATGACACAACAAAGGAATAAGAGTCAAAACTCCAATAAAATTGTAAATGCATCTTGAATCATCTTCGTTTGTTGCGAGCATTGATCATGACCTTATAACAACAAACGACCAAATTGAGACTTAGATATAATAATCATAAACCGAAAAATCATGACACAACAAAGGAATAAGAGTCAAAACTCCAATAAAATTGTAAATAAAGATAATCTAACAAATTGTACTTGAAAAACTAAACACTAAGGAGAAACACAATACCTATACCAAAAGTCATAACAACCTCTAGCATATCCGATAAAATAATAGATCTTCAAGCTTCAATCTCTCTTATTACCACTCCAAAAGAGCGATAACGTATACGATTTAAGGTAAATTATGCGATATGTTTGAGGGTAAAATTTTCCAAGAAACAAAAGAAAAACAATCTAAGGAATCGAAAGTATAAAGAGAAACAGACCTTGAAAATGTAATTGTTGCGAAGGAGACGAAGCGGAAACCAATCTTCTTGACCATGTTAGTGAAGCAACTCGACGACGGCTCTCTTCGAATTTTCTCACTATTTTTTTCTAGACAGAATTGTAATTTATCCAAGATTAGAGTATAGTAATAATTCCAAAAAATAATTTCATTATTATATTAGATCTTTAATCGTATTTTTTAATGAATATGGTGAAAAATATCATTCATTTGTCAAATAAATATATTACTATTGAAAATAATTTTAAAATAAACCATATTTTTTTAAAATTAAATTAATATAAATATAAATATACACACAAATTATATTAAATTTTCTCCTAAATATATCATTCTTTTTTTGAATTTAAATTTGTGTTTTGTGATATAGGTGAACGAATTAATTTGTTGATATTTTTATAAATATTATAAAATTAAATAGAATATATGAATATATTTTTATTAATTTCATAAAATAGTATCTATTTAATTATGATTTAAATAGTTTGTCATGCAAAGTCCAAACATATATTTACGTAGTATATCATGTACAACATTAGAGAAATTTTCTACACATGATATCAACATATCATTACATTGGTTGATCACAATTTATTTCCCTAAGAATTTTTTTTCAAACAAAATAAAAATATATGTATAAAAGGAACAATATAATAATACAAAATATCAAATACGAGCTCTTATGACTAATATAATAATACATATATCAAATATTAAATAATATCAATATATATTTATCAAAAGGATCCTAGAAACGCTGTTTTTTCTTTCTTCTTTTTTCAATCCACAAACACTCTTATCTTGACTCTGTTTTTTTATTGTTTGTTTATTGTGCATTAAAATATTCTATATTTGCCTTAAAACTCAAGACAATGCAATATACATTGAGAGCATTGCCACAAGCCTTCTATATTGCTCTGTCCATACACCAATCTTGACAATGATTCAATACCATTACAAGAAAAGAAAAACCTTGTGCTGAGTACCAGTTTTTTTTCCACCACAAAATCGATGTTCATATCTTCTAAAAATGTTCTGTCATCAAAAGAATGTAGTTTGTTAATTTCTATAGATCAAACCAGTTTACATTTTTTGTCCACTCACAACATGTTTGATCGCTCAGGCTTTTGCTTTCTCTACAAATACATCATACACACGTTCATGTATGTAAGTGCGTGAGCCAGCATAACAACATTGTCCCTTCAAGTTTACTAGATTAGCTCACGTTCACTAAGTATGGGATTGATTGATCACGTGAAACACCATGGATATATTCTCCCTATAAACTTGATTTCAGGGTACACTAATCTCACCTGATTAAAGAACAAAGCGAAGTGAGCATGCTCAACGGCCTTATCTACAACAACATCTTCACATACAATAAATGGAGATTTTCCCCCAAGCTCCAAAGTCACTGACTTAAGATTGCTTTTTGGTAGCCAACTCAAGAATCAATTGTTCAGTTGCAGTAAAACATGTCAAAGCTATCCGTAGAGAATTGTTTATGTTCTTGAGAAGGCATATTTTGAGTCAATATGGTCTGACAATGTTGTTAGTTTTTCCATGAAAGAAGAGCTTTACTAAAACCCGAACATCATTTCGTCGATATTGATTGTCCTAACTATGTCTAAGTTTGTTCTTATTGCTTATGCATGATCCTTTTTGGTGAATGATTAGGTAGTAATGGTTGATTTATATACAATACACTCCTTTAGAAGAAAATCAAATTCAAACCATAAGAAGAGTGTCTAAGATTTTATTCATCACCTTATCGATATCCATGTGGCTGGCAATGGTCGCACGATAAGTCCGACCAAATTCAGAAATTATGTTTACAACACACGTCGGAAGTCCAACCTATCACAGAAATCGGAATCTTCAACAATGAGAAGAAGAATATCGATGAAACAAATTACATGGTTTGATAAAATGATTTAAAATGAGAAAAAATATAAATAATCAACCTAATAACATTTATCGAATACCTTTAGATGCTCTTACGCACATACATGATGGAATTATTAAATGCAAAAACGACTGCCATCTAGAGTTCTAAACTATATCCAATGAACAAAAAATCAGATAACTTTGAATGTTGTAAAGCAAAGCAATAAGATTTAAAGCTGGAGACAACATCATATATCATATAATACCTCTTGAAGAATTTTTGTGGCGTAGAGACCAGAAAGAGGAGTATGCTTGGTTGTTTTTAGTACAACAATGTTTCCACATGACAATGTTGGCCCTAATTTCATGCTACCATGAGAAGAGGAAAATTCCATGGGATGGTATGCCTAACGATCCTTATTGGTTTATGGAGAATCTGCACATGGTGAATACCAGCTCTATTTTGACCGGTTCCATCTTTATTCCACTTACCATTGCTCTCACAACATGTAAGATCAGACTTCACCATTAATCCTTGAATGGTACGGTAAAAGTAAACATGTAGATGTAGATGTAGGTTAAATGTAAGTGCAACTTTTACGGCTACATTACCTCTTCCTCCACGAAAATACCATCATTTTATGGATAAGACAACCAAAGCTGCAAATCCACACCGGAGTTTGCTGAAATGATCGAAATCAAAATGGAATCGAGCTTAACACTAAAATTCATCACAAAACAGTACCTCAATGGCGTGATTGGCTCCAAAACAACCATATATAGTGGAAATGGATATAATGATTTATGGAGTTGAATTTTTTATTCCGTTGAACTGCCATTGGGAGGAGATTGTTCACTGGAATCAGACGAAGGGTTGATTACAGTCAATTGTTTGTCATGACCGAGTCCTCATCATCTTCAACAATACTTAGATCATTGAAGTTTCCCAAAAACCTTCATTCAGTTGCTTCGCCACCTCTTTCATCGTCACCTTCTTCATCCACTTCCTATATCTCTACTTCTCTAGCGACAATTCTTCCTCATCCGACATTTCCATCGTGTCTATTTTACCCGATGCCAATGGCCTTTAAGTTATAGGTCTATGTCCCTTCTTACTCAGTGAGTCATTTACCTCTCTCCTTTTCTTCTTCCGTTGTAGAAGCTGATGCAGGAACATTGGGTTTTGTATCCCATATACCATCACACTGCAGGCACTGCATGTGCCTGCCATCTGTGCTGCGAAGCTTCCCTAACTCGATGCAAGGGTCGAGCCATATCGATGGAAATTGGAAAATCCAAGCATATGAGATGAGGTCCGATAGAGCTCGGGTCCCTTCACTGACGTCATTTTCTCTTCCTCGCTATCAAGCAATCAAGGTCATCGCTTCTGGTTTGTCCAACATCGATGTTCCTTGCTTTATAGGTCTTCGTTGCTTCTTACTCGTCGAGTATCCGTCGCTTCTTATCTCCTCTAGCTCTCTCCACATCTCTTTCTGTTGTAGAAGCTGTCGCAGGAAAGATGGGTTTTGCATCGACAGGTGAGGATCAAACAGAAGTCTAAAAGAGAGGAATTTATGGGAATATACCTAAACGATGACGGCGGAAGCTCCATCTCGTAGGGATTTGAAGGCTCGGATGTCGCATGCCCTTTCTTATTCTTCAGCTTACCTCAGACTCAAATCTCCGTCGCCGATTCCATTTGTAAATATCTATGGTCTCATATGGTGGGTGAGAGAACGTAAACTAATAAGGCAAAAAGGAGACATGGACTTCTCTGATATCTCTTCTTCATTCATTCTTCACACAGTAACCTCGCATTCGATTTTATCATGGTTTTTTTCTCAAGTCCTTGATTTTTTATCTCATCCCTTGGGTTTCTACGACTCTAAAAAGAAATGGTTTTCTTTTTGATATGGATCAACTTTCTTGTCGATCGGTGTGTGCTTTTTAGATTTTCTAGAAATTGGAATTCAAAACTGGCTTGGATACATCTAATGAATTTCATAAGTGACCCTTTGAATTTTTTACAAATGCATGATTGAAATTAATTTAAGTTAAAAGTTTTTTCATTTAAAAAAAGATGGTTTTTTCTCTCTCTACTGACTGGCAACACCAGAGGAGAGAAAAAAACCTCTCTTTTATATATATGAATCTATGATTCTAAAATGAAATGTTTTTCTTTTTTTATATGAACCAGCTTCCTAGAAACCCTAAAAAACTCAAATCCCTCTGTTTCGTAGGGATGTGAAGGCTCGAATGTCGCATGCCCTTGCTGGTTTTTCACCTTACCTCACACTCAAATCTCAGTCGCCGCTTCCATTTGTAAATATCTGTGGTCTGATGTGGTGGGTGAGAGAACATAAACGAATAAGGCAAAAAGGAGACATGGACTTCTCTGATATCTCTTCTTCATTCATTCTTCACACTATAACCTTGCATTCGATTTTATCATGTTTTTTTCTCAGTTCTTTTATTTTTGATCTCATCCCTTGGGTTTCTACGACTCTAAAATGAAATGTTTTCTTTTTGATATGGATCAACATTCTTGTCGATCGGTGTGTGTTTTTAGATTTTCTGGGAATTTGAATTGAAAAATGGGCTTGGATACATCTAATGAATTTCATGTGGATTTGGATACATCTAATGAATTTCATAAGTGACCCTTTGAATTTTTTACAAATGCATGATCGAAAATTAATTTAAATTAAATGTTTTTCATTTAAAAAAAGAGGGGTTTTCTCTCTCTGCTGACGTGGCAACACTAGAGAAGAGAAAAAACTTCTCTTATATATATATGAATCCACGACTCTAAAATGAAACGTTTTTCTTTTTGAAATGAATCAGCTTTCTTGTCGATCGGTGTGCGTTTTTTAAGGTTTCTAGGAATTTTAATTCAAAATTTGGCTTGGATACATCTAATAAAATTTCATTTGGATTTGGATACATGTAAAGAATTTTATAAGTGATCCTTTGAGTTTTTTACAAATGCATGATAAAAAATTAATTTAAATTAATATTTTTTCATTTTAAAAGAGATGATTTTTTCTCTTTCTCCTTTGAATTTTTACAAATGCATGATAGAAAATTAATTTAAATTAATATTTTTTATTTAAAAATAGAGAGTTTTTCTCTCTCTGCTGACGTAACAACATAAAAAGAGAGGAAAAAGACCTCTCTTTTATATATATGATTACACACAAAAAATATATACACCAAAGGAAGAGAAATTTTTTCTTCATTTTTACCTCTACTTTCATTTTGGTAAATATTCTTCTCTTTTTAGTTTATTATATAGATATATAATATTATTATAAATGTAGATATATTTATATTATTTTTATATATACATACTTATAACACGTACATAATGTATATATACCATATACAATTCTCATATATATATATATATATAACTAGTATTAATACTGCATTTTATACGGGTTGAAGTGAATGCATGATATTTGCTTTTAACATATAATAAATATTATATATGGAAATATATTAAAAACTAGGTAAACTAAAAATCCTTTAAATATAAATATACAATATTTTTACACATTATTAAATATTTCTTTATATACAACATTTGTTGTTTTTGTTATACATCTACCAATATCATCCAAAAAAAGCAATTTCAATCCTTATTTAGTTTTTGCTCTTGAAACTGCGACATATAATTGTCCATAAATAAACACTGGTTTTGGTAAGTATATATCTACTCTATTGATGCTTTGCCCTTGGCGTTTGTTAATTTTCATCGCAAAACACAACATAACATGAAATTGTTTTCGTTTGAAATGAAATGGCAAAGTTGTATTAGTTGGGATTATGGAAGTCGAGGTATAATACTTTGTTGCATGCGTGAATTCCTGTGGTTATTTTATCTTCTATCACGTTGTTATCTAATTACGTTATTTGAAGTCGTGTTCCATTACACAATCCAAGCATTTGATCAATGTTTAGCAAAAGTATAATGAGTCCTCCTTCTTTTAGTGTTAAACAATTATTAGGGATCCCTGGATATTTCAAACTGTTCAAGAACTCTGTACTGTATAATTCGCATATTTTGTTATTATTGGAATCAACATTACATAATTCGCATATTTTGTTATTATTGGAATCAACATTACATAATGATCAAATCAATAAATTATTGGAAAAACCTTAGAAATCGATCTACTTACACTTATTGATGCCATTGAAGATTGACTCGTGCTCTCTTATTCAATTCTAATTCTAGCCATTTCCTTGGTCTCAACTTGAATTTTTCTTCTTGTCAACTTCAAAATCGACCTGTCTCAAGTTTGAAATCACTTCGTTTTCCTTGCTCTAAACTTTGAAACGGTTTAAAACAGGTTTTCACGTCGAAAAACTGTTTGTCTTCCTTGCTCTAAATTTAAATGGTTTGAAACAGATTTCACGTCGAAAAATTGCAGAACGTATATTTTTTATGTCCGAAAATTAAAGACAAAATTGTCTTTTATTCAATTTTTTCTATTTAATAATTATTTTCACGATAGTATACACGAAACACTTCACCTCTACAAAGATATCCTTGATATTATTATGCCGAAACAAAATGATTATTATTCATAGTTTACTATTTATCATGTAGCATCCAATATTCAATATAACGGTAAGATATAATTTTAAATAATTTATATAACAGTAGGATAGAATTTCAGATATAGTAACGAACATCATTGAGATATTTGAATTTTAAGTATGTAAATTTAAGTATATAATAGTAGGATGTTTTAAAGTATATTTTCAGTTATAAATATATTTGCATATTTGAAAATGATATATTAAATATAGTAGGATATTTATTAGAATATAGGAAAATTCCATTGTTAAAAATGGGGAAAATTCCATTGTTTATTCATATTTATATAAATATGGGGAAATTCCATTGTTTTAATCATTGCATATATGGAAATAAGTTTCCCTATAAATATTTGCTTGGGTTTAAACAATGGGAACGTCTTCCTAATTTAGTGCAAAGCTCCCTGCTTAGAAGACCTTGCACTGCAGCGAATACTACCGGAGAGATTTGGACAGAGATCGAATCGCCATGGCAGCTCGTAAGAGAGCTTCTTTTGCGATCGATTCAGCGAAACCCTCTCCGGAAGCTGATCAGAAACTCCCCAAGAACGCTTCTTCTGGCGAGGATTTCCGACTCTCTCCGCCGAAATTGGGCGTGATCCTCGTGGTCTCGACAATCTTATGCATTCCCTATATCTACCTTCTCTGCTTCCATTACAAGGTCGAAAATGAGCTTAAGAGATCGATCCTCATCAACGCGGGGCTTAGCTTGGCGGGTTTCTTTGTTACCCTCAGGATGATTCCTGTTGCTGCCAAATACGTCCTCAGGAGAAACATGTTTGGTTTTGACATCAACAAGAGGGGTACGCTTCAGGGAGAAATCAAAGTGTGAGTCTTTTCTATTGTATCTCTAAGATTTCTCCTTTTTTCTTGGCGTCTGAGCAGTCTTAATTTTCGAGGAGTAGTGAGTTTATTTCGTCCTTAAAGTCATTATCTTTGGTATCTAGCAGTTTCGGAATGTCTGAGACATGTTATGTAGCAGAATAGACACGTTATGTAATAGAATAGACATGTCTTTTTTTTTTTAAAGAATGTGATTTAAGGGAGACACAAATTTTTAGTCTTTAAAGTGGTAAATTTAAGTTCCTATTTCTTCGTCTTCTTTATTTGCAGCCCTGAGTCATTGGGTATTGTTGTTGGAACTGTCTTCTTGATCGTGGCAATCATATTTCAGTACTTCAATTTCACTGAAGATTCGAATGTAAGTATGCTCTCGTCAAAAGTTTTGAATTGTAATTGTTACTATCTTTTGGCTTTAGTAATATCACTCACCTCTTGTAGTATCAGGCCATAAAGCTTATGAGACTACATTGCTTCACATGTTTCCTCTCTTTCCTTTCCTGATTCTACTTGTTCATATATATTTCATGTTCGTCTTCTCTTAAGTGAAGAGTAGTATAATTTTGTTGGATGGATGTGAACTATGCACTTGGTAGATCATGGTTCATGTAGGCGACACATTTCGTGAGCATTGATCATCATCTGGCTGATAATTCTGTGCAGTGGCTTGTAGAGTATAATGCAGCCCTAGCATCCATTTGCTTCATGATTTTGCTTGGATTTGTCGATGATGTCCTTGATGTACCTTGGAGAGTGTAAGTCTATTTGCCTAACTTTGTCTGCTAAAACATAGTGCTTGACTTTTTTCCTGATATTCTTTTGTCGAATTGAACAACAGAAAACTCATCCTGCCATCTTTTGCTGCTCTTCCACTGCTGATGGCATATGCTGGACATACAACAATCATTATACCAAAACCTCTAGTTTCATTCGTTGGCTTGGAAGTACTCGATCTAGGTACAGATTTGTGTACATATAACCCTGCGCAAGCAGTGATATTTTCCCCTCTTTTCGATCATATTACACACATTGTAGATATGTGCTCAAAAGATGTTTTGATGTGGCAGGTTGGATATATAAGTTATATATGGGTCTCCTGGCAGTCTTCTGCACAAATTCTATTAACATTCATGCCGGTTTGAATGGCCTTGAAATTGGTCAAACTGTTGTTATTGCCGCTGCTGTAAGTTCTACTTTTATAATGGCTTTGAGTTCTTTATTTTTCTATCTTTTCTTCCAACTTATAGTTGGATCAAAATGATGCATCTCAATTTTATTTGTAGGTTCTGATACATAACGTTATGCAAATTGGAGCATCTGTCAATACAGAGTATCAGCAAGCCCATGCCTTTTCTATCTATCTGACTCAGCCACTCATGGCTACATCCTTGGCATTGCTTGCTTACAATTGGTGACTTAATATCTCTTTTTTCTTGAAAAGATTAATTTTTTTAATTGATATTGTAATGCTTTCTCTGACATTTTCCATCTTTTCAAGGTATCCATCCACAGTTTTTGTTGGAGACACTTACACAGTTTTTGCTGGAATGACTATGGCTGTTGTTGGCATTCTCGGCCACTTCAGGTGTATTTCCATTGATGATATTCTTCCTTTCAGATGCATTTGATTTTGGAATGGAATACAGGGTCCGCCTTTCTAGCTGATGCTCATTCAAAACAGATTCTCTTCTACTTGTCAATCAAGATCTTGAATTGCACAATTCATTTTACCTTATAGTTCAAATTCTTTTCAATGCCTTATCATATCAGTTTCTTACTGAAGTAGCGATGTGGGCACTGCTTAGACCACTTACTTGCATTACATGATCTGCTCTGTCATTCTGCAACTGACTATGTGCAAATTCTCTTTGCAGTGAGACACTCTTGATATTCTTTCTTCCTCAGGTGTTGAACTTTCTATTGTCGCTACCCCAGGTTTGATATGATAACTCTTCTCTATCATACATTGATTTGTTCTTTCTGAATCATTTTAAAACCTGAGATTGCCCTAACGGCTATGAACATTTCCTTCAGCTTGCTGGTATTGTAAAGTGCCCACGACATCGTCTCCCAAGGTAGACCTTTGTGTGTTCACAATGTCCTTTTAAAGGGTTCTTTGTATAACACACTACTCTCTAATTCCTTTTGGAACATCCAGGTTTGATCCTTCTACGAGATTGCTAAGGGGGACAAAGGATGGGACCCTCATTAACGTTTACTTGAGGATTTTTGGTAGGAAGTCGGAAAAGTCTCTCTGCATCCATCTTCTCGTTTTCCAGGTAATTCGAAAAAGACCTCTTCGTGTTCATTGCGGATTAAAATGCATAGTACTTCCATCACAAATCAGATTTGTGGACTTATTTTCTTTTGAAACACAGGCTCTAGCATGTGCCTTCTGCTTCCTATTGCGGCATTTCCTCTCTGGGTGGTACAAATGAATCTGCAGTTTGAGGAATGTTGCAGTCAATTTCTTTGTTTCTCTGTCTGCCTTAGAGATTTGACTTCAAAGGGTTTCCATTCAATTTACATTCTCAAAGTATTTCTTTTGTTCTTTATACACTTTACTAGCAATGTAGTTTTGTTCACTATTATAGATATAGGGGTCGGCAAAAAACCCGTCCCGTCCCGAAATCCGTCCCGAACCCGCAAAAAATTACTCGTACCCACGGATTCGGGTTCGGATAATATAACTTCAATACCCACGGGTTCGGGTTCGGGACGGGTTTTTTAGTCTCATAAACGGGTATCCGCGGATATCCGCAAAAATTACAAAAATATCCCTAATTTTAAATTATATTACCTAAAATACCCTTACTAACCCTAATCTAACCTTCTTCCTTCCTTCCCACCTCTTTCCGAGCAGGAAGACCTTCCTTCCCACCTCCTTCCTAGGCAGACACCCTACTCACCCTCTCACCGGCCGTCTGCTCACCCTCTTGCTGGCCGCCTGCTCACCTCTCGCCCACCCACGCCGGTGACCTCTTCCTCTCGCCGCTCTCCCTCCTGCTCGCCCACGCCGGCGATAGCCTCTCCCTCTCACCCGCCCGCTCTTTCTCCCTAGCTGCTCGCCTCCCACCCCTCTGCGTCTTGAGTTTTTTTTTTTAGTTTTGAGTTTTTTTTTTCTGATTTTGAGTTTTTTTTTTGGAACCAATATCCGCAGGTCTTAAAAATATTGACGGTTTTTTGCGGATACCTGGACAGCGGGTACAGCGGGTACCCGTACATTACGGATACGAGTACCCGTACATTACGGATACGAGTACGGGTATTAAAAGTAGTTATCTGTGAAGACTTCTCTTTTGCGTTTTCTTGTAAGTGTTTAGTTGCCACGCACCGGTTACATTAATCAATGATTCTCATCGATGATTCTCATTTGAAATGGTATTAAAATTTAATACATCCTAAGTTAATTAATATAAAATTGATTTTTTATTTATTATATTTTTTTAATATCATGTTCTAATATTTTTTTGTCTAATTTCGACTAGTTCTCATTTAGAACATGACTATTGAATTATTTTGATATTATAAAAAATAAAAAATTAAATTTACTATATAATATTTTCGTATCTTAATACAAAAACTTTTAAAAAATTTATACTAACGATTAAAAAGGTAATTAAAAATAGATGTGGACTACTCGTTATGAAGAAATGAATCAAACCGCATAGACGTAGGGGCTTATGAAATTGGGGCATATTTTAGAATTATTTTTTCCTCACCAAACATTGGAAATTGTGGACGGCTCTGATTCATTCAACGACAACCTGAAAACGCGTCGTTTTAGCTCAAGATCAAAGTTGAGGTCTCGTCTCTTGCACTTGCTCAACTCAAAATCTCCGATCTGTTCCTCGATTCCGATCCCTATTCCGCGATTATACTCTTGGTCGCTGCAATGGCTGTATCAATGGCGGCGAAAGTTTCTCAGCTTGCATGCTTCTCCTTGGCGAATCGTCAATATCGTTTGCAGTTGCAGAGTAGATCATTTGCATGCCCTAGGATTCATACCCAGGTAAGGGAAGACTCGTAATTTGTTTTCGTGTCGAATGATGACTGCAGTTTGGTACAGCATTTTAGATTATATGTCTGGAATTTCCTTTGCTTCTATATGATTACCATGATACCGGATGCCGCGGTTGTAATTTTGATACCGGCTGTCTGAAATTTTTCGAGTTTAATTTCCTGTTGTGTAATGATTCGTAGTGTTCACGAAGTTATCTGTAGCAGAATCTCGCAAGCTTGGGATGATAACCTTCTGCCAAAAGTTGCTTTTCGGTCTGTTTTTGGAAAATTATAGTGGTCCTATAACCAGTTTTGCACTGGTGATGCCTAACTTTTTTCCAGTTTTGGATTATCTCTTGGGAATCTTCAAAGTGAAACCACCAGTATCGGTTATTTTGTCGTGTCTTTTTGCTCAGAAATCTTACGAAGCTATTGTGTAGGTTGATTCTGTTACAAGCGACTAATCGCTGCAAGGTTGCAGTCTTTTGTGGTTAGGAGCATTGATGGGAATAGCTCCGGAACTGCCAGTTCTGAGAGCAGAACTTCTCTAAGTTATACAACCGATGTTTCGAAGCCTTTTGGTGAAGAAGTGACGGAACCCTTTTCTACTTTGGATGAGAATGTTACCAATAAAAGGAATACGATTGAGCCTGCAGAGGAATATGTTGCCACAGAACATAAAAGGACTGCTAAGATCCATGACTTCTGCTTTGGCATTCCTTATGGTAATGTGTAACCCTCAAATTTCTATAGCCTTAGTTTCATGTTTTGTCATTTTTCTTCTTCCTGTAAGTGTAGGTTTTACATTCTCACCTTTTAAAAACCCTGAAAGCTTTTCAATCACAAATAATGTTGCAAGTGATCTGGTTTATTCCACATACGGATTTCCTGCTAAGCATTGAGTTAGAGTTTGTATCTTCAAGATACATAAGTCTAGCTTTTGAACATCCATTGTTTTATTTATTTTTGGCATATTTTTCCAGCACAACTGTGCAATGTATTAAAAAGATGTTGAAACTTGTGAATCCTTGATATGATTGGTTTCAGAAACTTTTTGGTTTACTTTTGAGGTTTCACATTGTTCTTAGTTTAACATTTCCGGTAGGGATATCTTTGTGGTTGCTTATACTGTGTTGTGAATGACACTGGCAGGAGGTCTCATTTTCGGCGGAGGGCTTATTGGCTCCATATTTTCACGAAACCTCACAAGTTTAAGTGCAGGTGTGCTCTATGGTGGTGCCCTTCTAACGCTTAGCACTCTGAGCTTAAAGATCTGGCGTCAAGGAAAATCTAGTTTTCCGTTCATTCTAGGGCAAGCAGGTACTCGTCAATTGCTTCCCATTGAAATAGTTAATGTTAATGGGTATTCTCTGATTGCTGTTTTCGATTGGTAAATTAACTCATCAACAAAGTATAGCTGTTTGTGATGAGGACAGACGAATAGATCCATACTAGAGTTCAGTATGATATTCTCAGGACTGATCGCCTCTGCAAATTGCTAGACAGCTATTTTAAGATGAGATCATTACGAGCACTGAAATGTGTATATGCACTTGTCAATTCTATGTGAAAGCTTTGTGCTTACTCGTTCTTCTACTCTGAACCGCAGTGCTTTCAGCCATCCTCTTTTGGAAGAACTTTGGGGCTTATTCAATGGTAGTCATGACATTTTCGCTAAACCCAGTGATTGTAGATTTTTCCCCCATTTTTATTGATTAATGTTGTTTGCATGCAGACTAAGAAGCTGATACCAACAGGGTTCTATGCTGCCATCAGGTAAATCCTTAAATGTTTGGTAGAATCTGAAGTATCTTATGTACGCATCTAACTCTGACGCTATCTTCTTCTATGCAGTGCTGCGATGTTGTGCTTTTATTCATATGTGGTCCTATCTGGAGGAAATCCCCCTCCAAAGAAGTTAAAGTCATCTACCAGTCCTTTATACTGAAACAATTCACATAGGTTAGATTGTAAAATGGAGATATGCCTTCTTTGGTGAGCGTTGTCTGCTGTATACATGTCATAAATGACCTGATAAGGATGATCATTCAGTGCTTATATCTAAAAAAGTGATCTCTTTAAACTCTGATTGTCTTTATTTCTAAGCAAACCCAAATTTGCTGCTGGATTTTGTTCTGTCATCTGCTCCCATGGAAGCTCCACTGCAACTACAAGCGGTCATCTTTTTTAATTCAATGCAAGTCTCCTCTATTGCCTTTGGTACGTGTTTCCCGAGCTTCTATTATGACGTAAAAATGAATGTCGTAAGAGTTACCGTTGCATCTCATCAAGAGTGAATGACATGTGGCGCTTGTCCTAACATACAATCATATTTCCGCAGAACAGTGTTCTTGTGGTCATAAGTATTTGTTCTCTTATAAAGGCCTGAGAGAACAACTACTTATGAAATGAATTTGTAAATGTTGAACTAATGTTGGTGAATTCGTGAACCACACACACCACTAATTAAAAGTCTTATCTTTCTTTGTTATAAAGTAGCAGAATGGCTTGGGCTCTGTTTCCCATTTTCTTAAAGGACGTAGATGGAATTAAAAGAATGTAATTAGGCAAAATA
Organism: Gynandropsis gynandra; assembly: GCA_036759665.1. Lineage (NCBI taxonomy): Eukaryota > Viridiplantae > Streptophyta > Magnoliopsida > Brassicales > Cleomaceae > Gynandropsis > Gynandropsis gynandra. The sequence goes on from CM071862.1 coordinate 10,229,671, forward strand.
ATGATCCGTCTTTTCCACCAACCCATTTTAAACCATGGATGAACAGGCTCCAGGAAACAGTGAGCAATAGTAGTCAAAGAATAACATCTGGATATTTGAAGAGTGGAGTGGAAACTGTGTGAACACTTTTATTGGACCAATGACTTCAATGAAAAGATGGGTCAATGGACCTCGTTGTAAGTGTGCTTCTTTTCTACGCCGTGTTTGACCTTTTGGGAGATAACACAAAAAAAAAACCGATATGTTTGATCCGATTCTTATTTCCTCTTCATTTAGAAATGTAGTATTTTATGTGATTAAATAATTGGGGAATCCTACTGTTTGGTTAGTTGGTTGACTTTCATTATCTTTTCTTCAGCGACCATTTTGGCTTGCAAGACGTCTTTGCCAGGAGACTGAAGATGAAATTCTGGAAAACGAATGAGGAAGATAGGCGGGTCGGGTTGTTCTTGGAGAACGGGAGGAACTTTCTTCAAGAACTTATAGCTGACTGCAACGGTAAATCGAATCCTATCTGCATCTTTTCCTCTGATCAAATCCTCAGAGCTACAAATGACTTTGATCCAAGTTGCTACATCTCTCGTCACGGCTTCTTTACATGGTACAGAGGTATCATAGAAGATAGAGTTCATGCAATCAAGACATTCTCTGAGGTACAATTTAGAGGAGAGACAGTGAGACAGGTTTACAATGATATTGTGATATCTACTCGCGTGAGCAATCATCGTAATTTTCTCAAAATGTTGGGATGTTGTCTTGAATTTCCTCTTCCAGTTCTTGTATATGAATATGCGGAGAATGGAGTACTGGATTCGCGTGGACGCCTTGGTGGCGAGGGTAGATCGTTACTGCCGTGGAAAGTAAGAATGAAGATTGCCAAGGAGGTTGCAAGTGCTGTGACTTATCTTCACACAGCGTTCCCGAGAATCATTATACACAGAGATATAAAGCCTACGAACATATTCTTGGACAAGAATTGGGACGCCAAGCTCACTGATTTCTCGTTTTCCATATCACTTCCTGAGGGCAAATCATGGGCGGAAGATATAGTGATGGGAACTTTTGGGTACATAGAGCCATCATATCTCTGCACGGGTTTAGTCACAGACTACATTGATGTGTTCAGCTTTGGAGTGTTTCTGATGGTTCTTCTAATTGGCAGACCAGCTAATTTTACTGGACCTGGTGGCTCTCGTCATAGTATTCATGATTATGTGAGAGACTTGCCCGAGAATGGAGAGTTCATTGAAACCACTGATCAGATGACTACGGAATACACGAGGGCTGGTCAAAGATCACAAATGAGAGCATTTCGTACATTAGCTTTGAGATGCTGTGAGAACGATGGCGAAAATAGACCAAAGATGATCGAAGTGGCAAAGGCGCTTAAGCGGATAGAGAGATCACTCGATTCTACAGCTATTGGTCTAACTTAAACAGTCTATCTCAAGTAAGTAACATATCTTATAATTTCTGAAATCAGAGTGGTAGAAGCAAAGATCATATGTTCCACCCTTTTTACGATCAAACAGTAAGGTTACCAGAGAAGTTGTGTTAGTGTTTGTTATCATGTCTTAGAATTTAGCAAGCATTTTCTTTGGTGGGTAACTTCATTGCTTCATTGATATGTGGCTATTGTTTCTACTGTGTCCTAGTTTAATACATGTTTACATCAATCAATCAATATTAGTAGGTTTCAGAGGGAGATTTTCATGCTCGTTGATTACGATGAAGCCAATCACCTCTGCAGATGATGAATCTAGGGCTCGTTACATACATCGAAAAAGGTAACAGAGAATTCTAACGACAGAGATCCAGGCCTCCACGATAACCTCAACAGCCGCATATAAGTGGGTCTGCTCTCCTCTCAAAGAGGTCTATTGAAAATTCTTGGGATAACGTCAATTACGACTTCAAGCAGACAAAGCTGATAAAATGGCATAGTACTAGAGACTTTTATAAAGAATCTGCCTTGTTCTTTAATTTATTCAGACAAACAAAAAGAAGAAGACCGTCCTGCCAGGCATAAAGTTGTGTCACTTGGGCAAAGACAGGTACCTAGATTCCTCAATCCACTTAAGTTCTTTCGCCACATAAATCATCTTAAGCACCTTTTCTTAATGCCGATTATTTTCTATTTGTAACCTTTGATGTCCAAAGCCTCATTCCTGCCATTAAAGATGGCCATATCTAACAATTCGATGAAGTCATCTGTTCCTACCAACTCTCCAACATGAGCAGGAAATGGCAGTCCAAACCCTCCAACAAGAACATGTGACCAAAGTGGAGTCCTATTTCTCCAGCCAAGAGAAAAAGCATTGTGTCCAAACCTATATACATCAAACCTCAGAAACTAAGCCTTTTGGATATATTCAGGGTAGGCCTTACACGTGCCTAGCTCATACCGAACTAATTTATCAATGGAAACACACGACTCACCTTCAGGAATTGAAAATGATTCAAGGAAATGCTGTATAAAAATAAACTGTTGCACTTGCGTTCTTTGTAGCAATGGAGTACCATCCCGCTCCACTCTTGATGGCAGATGGAAGCGTACACTGACATTTGCGATGTCTATCGTAAACTGGTGTTGTGTAAATATGATATATGATTAGGGGTAAGGAGGAATATTTCTAAAGGTATTTTTTGTTGTAGCAAACCATACGTTTGTCATGGCTTTTTAGTGTCAATTTGAGAGTTTTAATTATATAAATTTTTATATAATCGGTAGTCATTCTGTGAAAAGTTAAGAGGATTTGGGTGATCTTTTGGGAGCTGAGGTGTCTTTAGAAACCACCACAATTTTGTTTACCATTTTCTATCAAATCGGAGTGTTGGTTCACTGTTACATTAATTCTCATTGTTCAAGTGAGTTTGTTCTTGATAGAGTCATCTAAAACACTACCAAATAACGCTAGATCCGACTGAACCATCAAACTTTTGAACATGGCGACGAATAAATTTGAAAGGCTGGAAGAACAATTCCAGCAACTTCAATCTTCAGTTCAAACGGCTTAAGCAAGATAGATGGAGGAAAATCAGGCTATGGAAAATCGACTCACTAACCTGGAGCGGGGAATGGTTGAAGCATCTCGTGGAACAAGTGCTCTGTCGCATCGAGATTCCGCTCAATCCGGAGAAACGCCGGATGGAAGACTCCTCTTTCGCCGCCAACCGCGAAACATTTGGAGCATCGATCATAAGAATTTAAACGGAAATACCTCCTAAAACCCATTGGACGACGAAAATATAGACATACCTTCCGACGATTGGATCTGCCAAAGATCTCCAGCATGAATCCTGAAGGTTGGCTCGTCCATGTAGAACAGTTTTTCGACCTCCACAATTTCACTATTCAGCTTCGTATCAATATTGTTTTTGCTGGCTCTCGATGGTGACGCTCTGTCATGGTTTTGGTGGGAGAATTCCAGAAGTCCGACCATGAGTTGGCTAGAATTTTATCGGCGAGTGGTCGAGACATTTGCACCAACTTACCGTTCCACTCTCAAGGAGCAGCTCTTCGCATTTTGTCAGACCGGATCGGCTCAGGAATTCTGTCGAGACTTTAACACCCTCGCGGCGCCCCAACAGGGTTTTCTCGACGACGTTCTGGAGACGACATTTATGGTCGGCATCCGTCATGAAGTGCGCGTTGCCGTGAAAATCTTCAAGACGGCAACCCTCGAGCAAATGATGGATTATGCTCAGGGTCTAGACAATGCAGGCCTCACAAGGGGAAGACGACCGCTTATCCTCGGGCTTCAATATGAAAAAACACGGTCAAATGTCAGCTAAAATAATATCTTTATAAAAAATAATTTAATATATTTTTATTTGCACATAAAATAATTTAATAATTCTAATGTCTAGTATTGTAATTGCGACTATCCAACTATTTGAATTTATATTCGGCGAATATCTATATTTATTATTTTTATTTGTAAATTCGAATATTTGTAAATACGAATATTTGTCGGATATATAGATATCCGTATCCGAACATAAATTTTTTTAACATAAAATATATATAAAAAATAATTTTCATTAAAACCAATAATCATAAAAAATAGTCTAAAACTAAAATTCAAATCGCACAAAAAATACAAATATACATAATATAAATAAAATAAAACATCAAATATTCACATTCATATTCACATCAATCATTTAAATTTTGTTTCGTCGATAAGTCTACGAATATCGTAAATTCACCTAAAAACAATGAAACAGATTGTTATATTATCAAATTAACACAAAAATAAAACTCGCATAAAAGTTATATATTTAGTGAGTTCTTCTTTTTCATATTTTGTAATGTTTCTATAACATTATACAACCCATTTGGACTAGAACCAATTTTGAGTGCAAATTAAATATTTAAATTGATATTTTAATCATACACATCATAAATATATTGCATATTTGTCTATATATTTATACAATGAGTGTTTAAATAAGAGTAATAATATTTTTATTTCCAATTTGGTCACTAAAATCAATTTTGTTATATATGTATCTATATATTAACTAAATTTTCTATTAGTACTTATGGATACAAATATTTCGGATAATCAAATCTACTATTTGTATTTGTTTCAATAGATATTTTAATTTTCGGTTCGAATACGAATCGGATATGAATACTTCGAATATTTTCCGAGCCCTACCAATATCTCTATTTTATTATAAAAATGTAATTTGTCTTGCACAAAAAGCCACCGTTTGCATTCCTTCGACGATTTACCATTTTATTTCCAAAATAAAAAACATTTCATCTTTCTCTATTTTTGAATAATGTCCAAATCCATCTCATATAATTCTCCAGATTCTTCAAAAACATCTCAAAATCTTGAAATCTCATCATACTCATCATCCTTTGCAGATGATTATCACGTAATGCAGTCGGAAAAGGTATATATTTGTGGTCAATTTCATCGTTAAGTTTCCATTTTTGTACGAAAAGTTTTCATCTTGCACAATTTTCTAAAACTTTTCCCTGTTTACACACGTTGTACCATGATGTGGGTCAATTTTGTGCCACCCCGAGTTATGCGTCGCACACATTGGACGCCATGCACACCTTGAACCCCAATCGCATGTTGTACCCCATTCACACGTTGAACTAGAGTCACACGTTGTACCACAACCACAAGTTGAATCACACTCACACGTTGTACAACACGTTATACCACAATCACACATTGTAACACATTCACACGTTGTACCACACTCACACGTTGTACCACAGTCACACGTTGTATCACAGTTACACATTGAACGACACATTGTACCACACACGTTATACCCCAAGCACACGTTGTACCGCAGTCACACGTTGTACCGCACCTTGTACACGTTGAACCACAGTCACACGTTGTACTACATACACATGTTGTACATTTATTTTTTAGGCTTTTTATTTGTTACAATACTAAACATTTCTTTTTTTTCCTATTGTTTGACAATGCAGGCTAATTGATCCAAAATGATTTTATTTCCATTATAGCAAGTTTTTGTAATCTTGTAAAATTGGAACAAAATGCTCTGTGTTCTAAAACATTTTAGAACTGTAAGAAGCCTTGCACCCTAAAGAATTGGAATGGTTTGTGCAACATCATCAATTTAAGCATTTATTCAATATGGAGAGGATGAAGCAAAATAAAATCATTGGGTTGTGGATGCTATTTCTCCGATCTACAAGGACAGCAAGACAAACGAGTTTCTGTTCGTGTTGAATGGTGTACCTATCCGCTATTTGCTGATAGAGATCGACGTGATAAGTGGACTCAATTGTCATGAATATCCACCACAATGGTTAAATCTTGGTGGCAATGGGTTCAAGGGTAGGTATTGGCCTAACCAATTCTCAATCACCACAGGTAACGTGAAGAACATGATGTTTTCACTGTCGAGATCTGAAGGCCGATTGAAGATGACAATATTATAATTTTTAGACACGATCATTAGAGGAAAGATTAAATTCAAGGCCCCATTGACAATTTCTTGGTGCGAATTGCCAACGACCTGGAAGCTTGCACCAACTTTCCATGGGGAAGGTTCATGTTTTATAAGGTTCTTCGTGACATTAAGCACACGTTCCACAATTTTTTAGACAAAGTGAAGAAAACGTGGACACTTCCTGAGTTTATTTTACCATTGGAGGTAAGTGCGGATTTCGTTTAATTTAATTAGGTGTACTCCTTTGATTAGTTTAATAATTTGTATCTAAATTTGTTCACATGTTCTTATATATAAAAGCATTTCCGTACTAAAAGAGATGTTTCTCAAATCCAAGGATAATAATGAATTCTCTAAATGTCCAAGGATGTGCAACTTGAAGTACAAACATGAAAATATGCGTGGATACGACTTGCATGATTTGAATGAAGAAATTGGGGAAAAAAGGTTAGTCTACCGGTTACCAATTTCTACCTATCACACGTTGTACCACACAAGCACATTGTACCACAGTCACACGTTGTACTACACCTTATACACGTTGTACTACACGAGCACGTTGTACCATAGTCACACGTTGTACCACACCGTATACACGTTGTACTGATGCGTATCAAATTTAAACAAATATTTAACCTAAACTACCTGCAAGTGAACGACACGTGTGTAGTACTTTAGGTGTCGATCCCACAGGGACTATGCAGCACAACGTAAACTCAAACTATGTATAAAAATTGCAACGAAGGAATATGGGATTTGAGAATGAAATACTAAAAGCAAATAAACAAACGAGTTCTTAACAATGAGACAAACGTTCTAGGAATCCGGTTTCACCACAAGACTACCGAAACCAACAATCAACCTATCTAATCATGCAATCCCAATTAAGTCATGTAAGGCAGACAATCCTAATATGATATCTACCCTCTTTCAAGGCATAGACTCGTGATCTAGTCAAGTTATCCCCTCCTTTCGTGGCTGACACCTTAAGCTAAACCCATAAGTTCTATGATTCATCCGTTTCACCCTCAACCGCTGCTACCCTACTTTCATGGCCTAACCTCGGTTGTTCTAAACCTAATCTTCTAAGACTAGAAGATCAGGTTTAGAACAACCAAAGTGTTACTGAGAAGACCAAGGCGACGCCACATCATCCGCGAGGATGAAAATTCTTACGAGGAGCCACCTCGAAGACAATAAGATGAACACGACGATAACAATTTCAATTAAAACAACCTAGTTTTGCTGGACATGTTGACCCGAAAGCCTATCTTGATTGAGAAAGGTGGAGTGACAATATATTTTAGTGCTACATGTATACAGAGCACAAAAAGGTACAATACGCCGCAGGTCAACTTATGGAAAATACATTCACTTGGTGGGATCGAGCGGTAAGCACTCGATGACGTACAAGACTTGAACAAGTCTCAATGTGGGAAGAAACGAAAGCCCTCTTACGTAAAAGGTACGTATCCCCACACTTCCATCGAGAATTACAACAAAGATACCGAAAGTTAAACCAAGGAAGTAAAAATTTCGAGGAATACTTCGATGAATTTGAGCATCTTAGCAATATATTGCAAATTGATGAAGATGAAGAAACTTTGATGGCTCAATTTCTTGACGGATTAAATGAATGGATCACTAGAAAGGTAGAAAGACAATATTACCATGATTTGCAAGATATATTGCATTTGTCGATTCAAATTGAGCAACAAATTAAGAGAAAGCAAGCAACAAGTCGAGGAAGAACACAATCCACATGGTCGTCAGACAACCCCCAAGGATGCCGGAAAAACTAAGGATGGACGACCATTCCAAGAGTAAAGCTCCTGAGACATCAAGGAATGTGAAAGGAGAAGGTAACAATCTAATTCCTTCGAAACCAATTTGTAGTTGTGAATTTGTATGTTTTAAGTACAAGGGCATAATGCATATGGCGCGATATTGCCCTAATCAATGAGTCATGATCCTCACCCATTGTGGAGAATACGAGTCCACAAATGAGGAAAAGCCATATGAAGATGGAAGTGAGAAAATCGAGTATCCTGAAAGTGGAGAACTACTCGTAAGATGACACGTTTTGAGCACGATGGTCAACCCTCAAGAGACGGTCCAATGAGAGACGATCTTCCACATAAAATGTCTCATCAAGGATAAGGTATACGGATTTATTAGAGATATCGGTTCTTGTACTGATGTTGCCAGCCCTTATACGGTGAAAAAGCTAGGTTTGGAGACGAACAAGCACCTTCACCCGTATAAGCTACAATTGCTTAACAATAAAGGGGAGTTCAAGGTAACTGAGCAAGTAACTATGCCCTTCAACAAAGGTAAGTACCATGATAAAGTACTTTGTGACATCATACCAATGCAAGTAGGACACATCCTACTAGGGCAGCCATGGAAATTTGACCGCGAAGTAACACATGATAGAAGGAAAAATTTATATTCCTTCGTTATGGACAAAAGGAAGGTTACACTAGAATCTCTTAGTCCTTCACAAGTACATGAAATGTAATTGAAGCTAAATCGTGAGGAAAAACAGAAATCGAATTTTATATAAAACTAGTGTGGTTTGTAAGCTTTGAGTAATCAAAGCCCGATATTACTAATGGTCTACAAAGATGTCTTGATAGGCCAAAGCACGATGGAGTATCTCCTGGAAATCACCAAGATACTAGACAATTATCGTGATTTTTTCCCCGAGGAGATACCGACCAGACTACCACCCATACCATGCAACAAACATTAGATCAATCCATTTCGGGAACACCATTGCTAAACCAACCGGCATAATGCATGAACCTCGAGGAGACAAAGGAGTTACAATGGCAAGTCCAAGAGCTAATGGTCAAAGGCTACATTTGAGGAAACCTAAGTCCATGCCTTGTCTCTGTACTATTTGCACCAAAAAAGGACGGGACTTGGGGAACGAGTGTCGACTATTGGGCGATCAACAACATCACGATCAAATATCGACATCCCATCCCGTGGTTGGGCAACTTGCTTGATGAGCTAAACGGGGCTACAATCTTCTCAAAGATTGACCTCAAGAGCGGATATCACCAAGTCTGCATGAGAGAAGGCAATGAATGGAAGAAAAACTTCAAAATGAAGCAAGGGTTGTACGAGTGTCTCGTCCCACCTTTTGGGCTTTGCAATGCCCCTAGCACCTTCATGAGGCCAATGAACCATGTTTTAAGAGCTCACATCCGTAAATTTGTAATAGTTTATTTTAATGATATTCTCGTTTATAGTAAAAATGTTAGATATGGTACATCTTGAGCTAGTGCTAGAGGTGCTCCGAAAGGAACAACTCTACGCAAACCTCAAGAAGTGCTTCTTTTGCACTGACGAGATTTTTTTCTAGGTTTGTAGAAAGTTCACAGGGACTATGCATAGACGATAATAAAATCAAGGCTATATAAGAATGGCCAACACCAACAACCATCGCACATGTACGAAGCTTAATGGGGAGAATTACCACGATTATAAAAAATGATAAGGCCTTCGAATGGGGAGAAGCACAGATCAAGGAGTTCAAAGCACATAAGGCGAGTCTCACCACCGCACCTGTCCTTGCACTGCTGGAATTCGACAAAACATTCAAAGCGAAACGTGACGCCTCAAGGATCGGCATTGGTCCGGTCCTTGTTAAAAAACGATGACCATTGGCGTATTTCAGCGAGAAGTTAAGTGGGGCCACACTTAACTACCCCACGTACGACAAGGAGCTCTACGCCCTTCTCTGAGCTTTGGAAACATGTCAACAGTATCTACTAGCGAAAGAGTTTGTCATCCACACTTATCGTGAGACACTCAAACATCTCAAGGGTCAGACCAGTCTAAAGCGGTGACATGCTAAGTGGATGGAGTTTGTTAGTCCTTTTCGTACATAATCAAGTACAAGAAAAGCAAAGAAACATGGTAGCTGATGCCTTATCAAGGAGACACGCCCTCATCACCACCATGGATGCTAGAAACATGGGGTTTGAGCACATTAAGGAGCTATATGAACAAGATCCGAAGCTTGGCGAGATATTTCAAATGTGTAAAGAAGGAGCTAGCAGACCATTCTACATACACAACGGATATCTCTTCCGTGATAGATGTCTTTGTATTCTAAAAAGCTCAATGAGGGAGTTGTTGCTTCAAGAAGCACATGGAGGAGCACTCATGGGACACTTTTGCGTGGAGAAATCTTTGACCACCATAAAGGAGCTTTTCTTCTGGCCACACCTCAACCTAGATATAGAACGGCTTTGTGCATGATGTATCACGTGTCACCAAGCCAAATCCCACGTCCATCCCCACGGTTTGTATCTCCCCCTACCCATCCTGACTCATCCATTGGTTGATTTGTCAATGGACTTTGTTCTCGGTGTTCCAAAGATCCGAAACAAAGATTTTCTCTTTGTTGTTGTCAACAGGTTTTCAAAAATGGCACACTTCATATTCTGCTCGAAGACCAACGATGCAGCCAATGTTGTAGAATTTTTCTTTAGAGAGATTGTACGCATCCACAGCCTACCCAAGATGATCGTATCGGATCTGGATAGCAAGTTTGTGAGCCATTTCTAACGAACACTTAGGCTGAAGTTATGAAAATATCTCGTGTTCTCCATTACGTGCCACCCATAGATTTACGCCAAAAAGAGATGGTCAATTGAACACTAGCAGCCCTACTACGATCATTCATTGGACGATACCCGAAGAAGAGACTTGACTACCTACCCCACACCGAGTTTGCTTACAACCAAACACAACACTCGGTCATAAAGAACTCACCATTTGAGCTCGTATATTGGTACAATCCCATCACTCCCTTGTATCTCTCGGCTATACCAAGCAAAAAGGTCACAAACTTGGATGGCGAGAAGAAAGCTGAAATAATCAAGAGGCTAAAGAGAAAGTTTGGGAAAACGTAAGGCGAATGACTGAATAATACGCCAAACTAGCCAACAAGAGGCAGAGAAGGATGGTATTCGATGAAGGCGATTGGGTGTGGCTGCACATGAGGCAAGAATGGTTCCCCGAAAAAAAACGTTCAACGCTAGCACTGATAAGGTGTAATTCATCATAGTTTTTCTTGTATCATTTATATAGTTAGTTTCATTATTTATTTGGACTTAACCGAGTTATCTAGCACAATTTAGTCTTCTACTATCGTTTTCTCGTGTTTCGCAGGAAATGAAATATCGAGATACAAACACGAGCAAATGAAGAAAACTAAGCAAACCACTCTCCTATCAACTGTGCACGGCTAGTATCCAAGACTCCTTCGGTTCACAACAATGGAAATATACGATTGGACACAAGAATTGGAAATAGCGGCTACTGCCTAAAATAAATGGAAACCGGTTGTTGCCTCCACAAAATGAAAACTTGGGTTGGCACAAGAAAGGCAGCACGACTGGAGAAAGACAAAGAAAACCAAAGGCTGCATGACTGAAGAGAAGAAAAGGAAACAGCCACTGCAAAAGAAGAAAAAGAAACTGAAGAAAATGGAAACCGAGAAAAAGGAAACGAGTAGAGAAGAGGAAATTAGCACGAAAAGGAAAAGGGGAGAGCTTAGATTCGGCCAAGAGGAGTTTGGACAGACACACGAAGGCTGGAGGAGGATGATTTGGATCTGAAGAAGAGAAGGGTAGATATGTTTTTGTTTTGTTTTATTTTTAGTGAGTAGTTACGTAGCTACAGGTTAGAGTTTTGTCAATATGTAATGAAGGATGGTGCTTAATGCTTGGTTATAGTATTTGATTGTTTTTAGATTGATTGGTTGTTGTTATGCTTTTGTTCTTGCACGCCACTTGAATTAATGATTATAAAAGTCTGATTGCATCGGGCGGTGGATTAGATTTTGGAACCTAGCCATGATTTGGGGTTTTAATCGATTTAGAATCGGTCGATTGAACTCAGGATTAGGATAGCAGTCTTAATGCAGTTAGTAGGTGAGATTACGCAATCGGAAGAATTGTAGTCCACATGCTAGATAGTGGGATAAGTCTACGCCAGTCAGTCCCTAGGATAGAGCTTGAATTCCCTGAATTCGTGATATCTATAACCATGATCTTCAATCGCACTTTGTTGCATTATTGTATTGGATTTGTTTGCTTGATGTCGGATTTGTTCTCTCAATTGGTTTGATGGGTTGTTCTTGATGCTTTAATCCTTGTTAATCACTTGTTTGAATGAATTTAGAGGCTTGTCTAGGTTGAGAAGTCAGATTTAAGTCTTGGAAATAACCCTAGAATGAATTAGGTTAATGAAAACCTTGGCCAGTCCGTTAATCTATTTTAGGAACCGTGAGAATTGAAGTTGAATTCCCTATTATGGTTGAGTTCCCCACTGATCTTGCTGCATCTAGATATTCGATTTTCTGTATCGGAAGATGAGTACATTGATTTTCTAGGTAGTGGATTTAGGTGTCGATAGAGTCCCCTCCAACTGATTTTGAGTTTCCCATTGATCGAGATAATCCGATTTCATGATTCATAGAAACGTCTATTACATGTGATATGAGCATGCGTCGAGGAACCCGAACATGAAGAAACGCCTTAACATTACAAGAAGGTCCCGTGACCCGCACTAAAGGTAGAGAAGAGGACGCCGGTCCCGCGACCCGTGCTAAGGCAAGAAAGGAGAACGCTGCTCTTGTGACCCGCGCTAAAGCTAGAGAAGAGGATGTCGGTCCTGTGACCCTTGCTAAAGTTAGGATGCTCAAGGAAGCTATCCTCGGACTACTTGCATCCGTGCGGGTTCAAGACGAGTGCTCGAGTCCACAAGGAAGCTCCAACATCTGAGTCGTACTACATGCCGAAGCTCATGTTGCAACGATCAACAATTAGGGCAAGTGTTTCGTGTGTGCTCTTTTCCCACCGTTGGTTTGTACCACGTGGTTTTCCAGCGGTGAGTTTTTAACGTAGCCACGAATCACTTCCGTCCTCCTAATTGTTGACCTGAGACTTCATACATCGATCGTATCGAAGCACATTACTGTTACGTTTATTTTATTTTAAATTTCTGTCCATTTAATTTACAAGTCTTGCATGACAGGCATGCATGCTGGACATTTATTATTGAAGGCTTTGCATGACTCTTCCCCACCTCCTTCTTCCTAATGTGGTCTTCCACCCCCTTGTACATAACAATCAATCTTAACTTTTGAATTTGAAAACTTTTCTGTTTAAGAAATTCTCTTGTTGGTGTGAAATATCCAGCAACCAAAGTTCGTTCTTCCCGGTGTGTCATATCCAACGAAGACGATCTTCGGTAATCTCTTGTTGGTGTGTGATATTCAGCACACAATTTTGTTCTTCTTTGATAACGTCTATTTTGTTATTGTATTTTAGTCTCTTTTTATAGTTAGTTTCATCATTCATTTGAACTTTACCAAGCATAAAGCATCATTTAGTCCTCTTTTAGCGTTTCCTTTTGTTTTGCAGCGAATGGAGATACCGGGACACAAACACGAGTGAATGCCTCAAATAATGACCGTTCCATGCCAAAGGAGAGGAAACCCACGCGGGGTGGATCAGTAGCCCATGCGGGCTACATGGACCAGCAATCGCAGCATGCCTCGAGCTCAAGTCAACCCCGAGCGGATCACTATTCCTCACCAGCCCGCACGGGGTATGTACCTTAGCCCGCGTGGGGGCATGACCACCAGCAAGCAAACACAAGGCAAGCGGCGTATTGACAAGAAATGACATTCGTATACCAACAAACTCGAAAGGGCATCTTCCATCTCTAAAACTCCACACTATCGACCTAAATAAAGCATTTTGAGCTTAAGAACGGGGTCGGGCCGCCTTCAGCAACCCACAGCATCGTTTATCTAAAAAAGAGGAATAAAATGTGAAAAAATCATGTAATTCGGAGCTTCGTACGCAAAGTTATGGTATTTCAAATCCCGTCGTACAATTCATTGTTTTAGTCATCAAATCACATGAAAACAAAAACAAAATGCGGAAAAGGGGTGCAACACGAGAGACAAACGCAAATAGGAAATAGGAAGAAAAAGGAATATCCGAGAGAGAAACACAACGCAAGCGGCGTATTGACAAGAAATGACATTCGTATCCTAACAAACTCGAAAAGGGCATCTTTTGGCTCTAAAAATCCATCGTATCAACCTAAAAAAGCATTTTGAGCTCGAAAACAGGGTTGGGCTGCCTTCAGCAACCCGCAGCATGGTTTATCTCGAAAAGAGGAATAAAATGTGAATAAAATCATGTAATTCATAGCTTCGTACGCAAAGTTATGGTATTTCAAAGCCCGTCGTACAATTCATTGTTTTAGTCGTCCAATCACGTGGATATTCCGTCGTACAATTCATTCTTGTCAATAGGCCGCTTGCATTGCGTTTGTCTCTTGGATATTCCGTTTGCTTCCTATTTCCTATTTGCGTTTGTCTCTCGTGTTGCACCCTTTTCCCGTTTTCTTTTGTTTTCACGTGATTAGACGACTAAAACCATGAATTCTACGACAGCCTTTGAAATACCATACCATTGCATACGAAGCTCCGAATTACATTATTTTTTTCACATTTTATTTCTCTTTTCGAGATAAACCATGCCGCAGGTTGCTGAAGGCAGCCCGACCCTATTTTCGAGCTCAAAATGCTTTATTTAGGTCGATATGATGGATTTTTAGAGCCGGAAGATGCCCTTTTCGAGTTTGTTAGGTTACGAATGTCATTTCTTGTCAATACCCTGCTTGCGTTGCAATTGTCTCTTGGATATTATGTTTGCTTCCTATTTCCTATTTGCTGCTGGTACGTCCATGAATAGAGGAAAAGGTAAGGTTGCAATTATGGAAGGAGTCGAGTCAGATTTAGACAAGCCATACGTTGCTCCTCCGGCATACAAACCTCCTATACCGTTTCCTCAACGATTGGTAAGCAGTAAGAACCAAGAGAGAGTGGGCAGATTTGTAGAGTGTCTCAAGAAGCTTGACATCGATATCCCATACGTAGAAGCCCTCCAAAAGATGCCTAATCATGCCAAACTCATCAAAGAGGTACTGTCCAAAGAGAAGCACATCGAAGAGAACGAGACTGTAGCACTCACCGAAGAATGCAGTGCAATCCTTTAGAACAAGCTGCCACCGAAGTTAAAGGATCCCGGAAGCTTCTCCATTCCATGCACAATAGGTAATCTTGATATTGAAAATTCTTTGTGTGATTTAGGAGCAAGCGTGAGCATCATGCCATACTCAGTTTTCAAGCGGATGGAGTTTGAGAATCTTAAACCTACAAAGATGTCTCTACGCCTCGCGGATCGGACGGTAAGACATCCGGTGAGAATCGTTGAAAACGTTCCCACTATGGTAGGTAAGCTTTGTATTCCCATTGATTTTGTTGTACTTGAGATAACGGAAGACGCTAGATCACCTATTATTCTTGGTAGACCGTTCTTAGCTACTGCAGGTGCCTTGATAGACGTACAACAAGGAAAGCTGTCCTTACGTGTCGGGGATGAGACGATCGAATTGAACCTGACCAGCCCCATGAACGAATCCTCATTCAAGGAATCTTGCTTCACAGTTGATTCGCTGGACGAGTTAGAGAAAGACACGAATGATCAAGTAAGTGCTTCCGATTCTCTCGTACGGTATTTGACACAGGTTTGCTCATAAAACTTTTCAATGCAGATACACTTTATCCAACCTCGGGCAGCTAGCAAGTGAATTCCGTGCATGATGTGCCAAAGAAAGAATCAGTGACTAAAGGATGGCACGACGAAAAGATCCTACCTCATGAGATCCAACAAGGTGACTTCGTTCCACTTTTCAATTCTCGATCTATGTTTTCCTCGGGCAACCTACGTTCTCGTTGGTCTAATCCTATCCAGGTACGAGAAGTCTTCACACGTGGAGACGTGGAACTATGGAGCGATTCGGGTGATACATTCATAGCTAATGGACAGCGGCTAAAGCTCTACCAAGCTGCTCAACCGATCGAAAGTGGAAACTCCATTTCCCTTTCCGATCCACCCGTCGCGCACGCATGAGGAATGGAGACGTCAAAGCTTAATGACATTAAATAAGCGCTTTCTGGGAGGTAACCCAGCTTTTGTTTTTATTTTTCGTTTAAGACTCGGTTATTTATCTTAGTTAAAAAAAATCACACACACACCACAAACGTGCCTTACTTCCTTTATCCTCCATCGGAGCTTCACGTCGAGGACGCCGTTCAATTCAAGTCTGGGGGAGCAGCTCACGTTTGTCAGGTGATTTCGTTTCATTTTCTTTTGACTTTTTAGTTTTTTGGTTATTTTGGTAGTTTTAGTTTGTTTTTGTTTTCGTGAGTCAGAGTCGTCCCAAGGCACTTGTCCGGTGCCACGTTTGGAGATGAACCCTGAACCTAGGATGCTTAAGAAGTTAACCTTTTTCCTTAAGATTTGCATGATTGAGCTAGGTTTTCCCTAAGCGTTAGAGCTTATTAGTCGGCTGAAAAACAATAGGTCGTAGTTCTTGGGAATCCTAGTGTTGCTTGTGGGGAGATTTAGACGAGATTGCTAGGCTAGTTTATCGTTTATTCTTTCTACCCAGATGTTTATACTTCGTGTAGACGACGCTTTACTTTTGTTCTATTGAGGACTATTGCATCATATAAAATCGAGCTAATCTTGCAGATTAAAAGCGCACACTAACACTCCTCCGTCGATAGAAATAATGCCTAAAAAGCATGATCAAAAATCGATATGAGTGCATCGACCTTGTTACTCCTTCGGTGACTCGGGTCTAAGTGGTGGGTTGGCGATCATCTTTCTACGTCCTAAGGGCATGGCACAAAAATCCGCCTACTCCGCTGCACTCTTAAACGTGATGGATGAGTATACCGTCATCGGTAGTCTGGGTCTAAGTAGAGGCTGGATCCCTTCAAATCCGACGTCCTAGAAGCCTAGTTTGTATGCAAAGAAAAAAAAGAGAAGAATAAAAAAGGGAAAAAAAATTCATAAAAAGAAAATAAAAAGCCTTCAAATCCGACGTCCTAGAAGCCTAATGTGTATGCAAAGAGAAAAAAAAGGAAGTCATAAAAAGAAAATAAAAAGAAGAAAAAGAAAAAGAAAAGAAAAAGAAAGAAAGAAAGAAGCTCGGAAAGAAAGAAACAAGTATCCTCGGTTGATCTAGGTTTGGCATTGTCTGAAGTCTTGTTCGGTGGAGGGAGTTACGGTAGCATGTCTAGTTTCCTTTGATTTACTTTCTCATGGGTAACCGTGGTGGACCTAGGATTAAGACTGAAAACTCGATTAAGCCGAATTTGCTCTCGACATGCTAGTTGATCGGTTAGGTTCGCTTTAGCGGTATTTCTAGGAGTAGGGGGAATTCTCGTGTTTTTTTATACCCCATGTGTTCCACGTTTACGTTTGCTTAGGGACAAGCAAACATTCATGTCTGGGGGATTTTGATCATCTCGTTTTCATACGTATTTCTTGCACGATTTAGGAGACGTTTTTGATATATATGTGTTGTTTTACGTATGATTCCGTTTCTGTTTTACTTGTTTTCGTGTTTTCATGTTCTTATAGGTTTTTACGCGTATTTGGAATCTAGCAAGAAGAGCCTCCACCCGGTCGGGCACAACTCATGCACGATCGGGAAAAAGCTACGGAAAATCTGGTGCGCATTCACGCACGACTCGGGCAAGAAAATGCCCGACCAGCTGCCTTATACCCGAGCGGGCACACACCATGCCCGATCGGGCATCCTTTGCAGCCCCATGACCCGCGCGTTCTGCCCTAGCCGCACCCGAGCGAGAACATTCACCGCCCGAGCGGGTCGCGACCCGAGTAATCAGAAAAATTAAGTTAAATTAGCTTA
>CM071862.1:10274410-10288166 GCA_036759665.1 Gynandropsis gynandra
AAAAAAAACAAAAACAAAAAAAAAAAAATAACACCAAAAATGTGCTTCACTTCCTTCATCCTCCATCGGAGCTTCACGTCGAGGACGCCGTTCAATTCAAGTCTGGGGGAGCAGCTCACGTTTTTCAGGTGATTTCGTTTCATTTTCCTTTGATTTTTAGTTTTTAGGTTATTTTTGCGATTTTTAGTTTGTTTTTGTTTTCATTGAGTCAGAGTCGTCCCAAGGCACTTGTCCGGTGCCACGTTTTGAGATGAACCCTGAACTTAGGAATGCTTAAGAGGTTGACCTTTTCCGTTAGACTTTGCATGATTGAGCTAGGTTTTCCTATGCGTTAGAGCTTATTAGTCGGCTGAAAAACAATAGGTCGTAGTTCTTGGGAATCCTAGTGTTACTTGTGGGGATGTTTAGACGAGGTTGCTAGGCTGGTCTGTCGTTTATTTTCTCTACCCAGATGGTCATACTTCGTGTAGACGACACTTTACTTTGGTTACATTGAGGATCATTGGATCATATAAAATCGAGCTTGTTTTGCAGATTGAAAAGCACACACTAACACTCCGCTGTCGATAGAAATAGTGCCTAATAAGCATGATCAAAAATCGATATGAGTGCATCGACCTTGTTACTCCTTCGGTGGCTCGGGTCTAAGTGGTGGGTTGGCGATCATCTTTCTACGTCCTAAGGGCAAGGCATAAAAAGCCGCCTACTCCGCTGCACTCTCACACGAGATGCATGAGTATACCGTCATCGGTAGTCTGGGTCTAAGTAGAGGCTGGATCCCTTCAAATCCGACGTCCTAGAAGCCTAGTGTGTATGCAAAGAAAAAGAAGAAAAGAAAAGAAAAAAATGGAAAAGAAAAAAATAAAAGAAAACAAAAGAAAGAAAATTCATAAAAAGAATAACAAAAAGAAGAAAAAGAAAAAGAAAAGAAAAAGAAAGAAAGAAGCTCGGAAAGAAAGAAACAAGTATCCTCGGTTGACCTAGGTTTAGCATAGTCTGAAGTCTTTTCTGGTGGAGGGAGTTACGGTAGTGTGTCTAGTCTCCTTTGATTTACTTTCTTATGGGTAACCGTGGTGGACCTAGGATTAAGGCTGAAAACTCGATTAGGCCGAATTTGCTCTCGATTTGCTAGTTGATCGGTTAGGTTCGCTTTAGCGGTATTTCTAGGAGAAGGGGAATTCTCGTATTTTTCACACCCCATGTATTCCACGTTTACGTTTGCTTAGGGACAAGCAAACATTCAAGTCTGGGGGATTTTGATCATCTCGTTTTCATACGTATTTCTTGCACGATTTAGGAGACGTTTTTGATACATATGTGATGTTTTACGTATGATTCTGTATCCGTTTTACTTGCTTTCGTGCTTTTCATGTTCTTACAGGTTTTTACGCGTATTTGGACTATTTTGGAGCTAAAGGAACATGCACGGAGCTAAGGAGCAACTTTGGGGATCATCACGGGACAAACGGGACGAGATTGAGCATGGAAAAGCCTCACCCGGTCGGGCACAACCCTTGCACGATCGGGCAAAACCTACGGCCAATTGTGTGGACCATTTAGCACGACTCGGGCAAGCATTTAGGACCATTTTGCCTTGTGCCCGAGCGGGCACACATGCCATGCCCGATCGGGCACCATTCCAGCACCACAGGACGCGCACGAACTGCCCTAGCCGCACCCGAGCGGGTACACTCCCTACCCGAGCGGGTCGCGGCCCGTAACTGCTCAAAACTTAAGTAAACTTAACTTAAAACATAAGGGAACTCGTGGGGCAATTAGGGCAACAATTGGACCGACTTAGGAGGCTTAAAAGGAGGCAAAAAGACGTGATTACAGCAAGCTTACAGAGGAGAACAATTCAGCGAAGTTAGAGCAGATTCTTGCGAGGAGATAAGCGAGGAGCATTGGAGATCAAGCACCACCACTTCGGTTTTGTTTGGTTTTTATGTTCCTTAGACTTTCTACTATGTTTATGTTTCTTTACAGACGCATGAGCGAGTAGTTTGTTTGTTCTAGGAGAAGGGATTAGCCTTTGGCTATCCCGAGACCGCTTTTGATCTATTTTGAATGCATCTTCCCGTTTTAGTTCATCTATTCTTTATCTGAGTGTTTAATTTACTTGTATTTGCGAACGGCCGCGTCGATACATGTGTTAGAGATTAGGAGAAGGATCGAAAGGAGAATTCTAGTCCTAGAAAGTCAGGTTTAGAACAACCGAGGTTAGGCCACGAAAGTAGGGTAGCAACGGTTGAGGGTGAACGGGCGAATCACAGAGTTTATGGGTTTAGTTCATGGTGTCAGCCACGAAAGTAGGGGGCAGCTTGTCTAGATCACATGTCTATGCCTTGAGAGGGGGTAGATATCATGTTAGGATCGTCTGCCTTAGATAGCTTTAACTGGGATTGTATGATAGATAGGTTGGTCGTCGGTTTTGGTAGTCTTGTGGTGAAACCGGTTTCCTAGGACGTTTATCTCATCGTTAGAACCCAAGTAGTTTAGTTAATTTCAGTATTTCATTCCTTATCCACATTCTTTCGTTAGCAAGTTTGATTCATAGTTCGGGTTTAGGTAGCGTTGCATAGTCTCTGTGGGATCGACACCTAAAATACTACACACGTGTCGTGCACTTGCGGGTAGATTAGGTTATATTTAACTCTGATACGCATCAATTTCATGCTTGAATAAGACTAGATATATTCTACTGAGATTAGGCATGTTTGAGGAAGATTAGAGATTCGTCTAGGCTTGGGAGAGTTAGGCTTAAGTCTCATGAATGAACCTTCGAATGAATTAGATTAATGAGAATCTGCCCGATCGGTTAATCTATCTAGGAACGGTAATAATCGAGGTAGAATTCTCATTGTTCGTCATGCATCTAAGTGTAGATTTACTGCATCGGGAGGTGAGTACGTTTATATCTTAGATAGAGGATTTAGGCTTGGGAGAGTCATTTCCGTTTATACAGGTCGAGTTCCCATCCGACATTAGAGGTCGAGTTCCCCATTGTTCTTAATGCACCTAGAAGTTCTGCGCTGCATAGGAATATGAGTGACGTTGATTTCCTAGGTAGAAGATTTAGGCTTGGAAGAGTCATCTCTAGCATTAGAGGTTGAATTTCCTATTGTTCTTAACGCGTCTAGACGTTCCGCACTACATAGGAATATGAGTGACTTTGATTTCCTAGGTAGAGGATTAGATATTAGTTCCCCATCGATTGATACAAACCGATTTCATGATCCATAGAAACATCCATTGTATGTTCCGGTATTCCCGACACCCATGATACTCCGTATTGCCGAGTCTAGCTTCATTACCTTTCTTCATCTTTATTTTCTAGTTCATTAATCATCTATGATCGATCTTCTTCTCGTGATAATCTTAGTTCTAACGTTGCACTAGTCCCTAGAGTTCGACCATTGTACTACACGAACCGTATACTTGCGGTAGAGTGGCCAAGGAAAAATAAAACTCTGATTTTCGTCCATCAATGCCACAAAGTTCTAATGAAAATGCTAGATTTCCATTTTAAGATGGATTTTCTCCCATTCGAGTTGGACAATACCGACATTATTGTGGGTATGAAGTGGTTGGAGGGATTATGGGAAATGACGGTGAATTGGAAAACACAAAAAGAACTTTTTATACTAGGAAATTTTTATACTATACAAGTTGACTGGGACCTTGGTAACTCTTCTGCATCTCTCCAATATTTATGGAAATCAATGCACGACGAACACCACGACACGATGAATCTAGCTACACTAGAGCTAATGGATTTTGGTGATGATGACCACTTTTGATAGGCGCTCATGGTCAATTTTGTGTCATTATTCAGGGTTGTGCGAGTACTTCCTACTCCTACTCTAGGGATGAGGATGCACCACTATTGTTCGATAAGGATGACTATCATATAAATGTTTCCAATCATTTTAACCCCTTCTCCATCTTTTCATTACCTTGAGGACAAGGTGATTTTCGAGGCGATTTTCGAGGCGATGGGTATTAAATGATTCAGGGTAAGGAGGGGTTTTTCTATTGGCAATTTGTGTTGTAACAAAACCGTAGATTTATTATGGATTTTTGGAGTCAACTTGGCAAGTTTTTATTATATGAGGTTTATATTATTAATAGTGTTTATTTGAAAAGACAAAAAAATGGATAGTTTCTTATGTTCTTTTGGAAATGGTACCTCAATAAACCACTTTGTTTACTATTTTCTATCAAATGGTATTTTCCATTATCATAAATCCAAATGTTGGTTCACTGTTACATCAATTCTTATTATTCAAGTGAGTTTGTTCTTGATAAAGTCATCTAAAACCTAACAAAATACCAAACCTATTCAGTGCTCATGGAGCTTGACAAATGCTTAATTGATTAGTTATGACAATGTGGAATCAAGTAGAGAACTCCCCAATCCAAATATGAACTTGATTGCAGTGATCATTGTATGTGAAGGGAAAACATGGAAGAAACCACTATTCTCAAAACTAGAAAATAACTCCAGGAAGGTTTCACAACAAAGCTCATCGGGCAGCCTGTCCCTGGGCATGTTCTAAGAGCTGACTGACAAGCTTGTAAGTTCGTCCCGACAATGCTTTGGTGTGGGTTATCAATTGCTCGTGTCTGCATAATAACGATAGCAATAAAGGGAAATGGTAAGGTTATTTGCAGGTTCAATACAAAGGCTGATGAGAGTAGAGGATTAAAGTGTATGAAGTTGTATTCTTACATGTCGGGTTGATTGGGTTCCATGACTACGGCTCCAGACACTGAATCAATCTTGGCGTCCAGCTTTGAGGTACGGATAAGGTTCACAATCCATCTCTCAGCATCCTCATAGTTCAGATTCAATTTCTCCGCAAGCACCCTGCCAACGCCATAAGGTTCTCAACATGTGCAACACGCAGAAGGACAAGGCCGTACATTTATAATAACTTATGAAATGGCAAGTGACTGAGGCCCAACAAATGAATTCACGTATCATTTTTGGAAATTAAGTGCTAAACTGTAATCGATGCCTTACCCCATTTCAATTCGCTGGTGAATTCTGCAATAGGTCTCGAAGATGAATGATCGGGCATTTTCAAGAAACTCATCCCTCAAAGGTACAGTGGAAAAGTTACCATCCTCGACTCTCTTTCCCAGGAAGGGATCGTTCACGATGACCTGCATTATGTTAACATGTCATTGGTTTATTACATTTCTGCAAAACTACTTTCTAGTTAAAACCTTGTTTATAAGATTTGGTGGCACTTATAGAACTAGAGAGGACACATAGTTATGGACAAAGGTAAAAGATTGGAAGTAACACCGCGAGAGTAAAGTATGCTGATGCAAAATTCAACTGGACACTTACGTCTTCGCACTCTTTCATCTTCTTTTGAGCACCATCAAAGTCATAATTCACGAAGATACATGCCAGGAACTCAGTGATGGGATCCTTGTAAGAGTAATGCTCTTGTTGGATAACCTTAATAAATTCTTTGAATTGTGGTCTTCTTCTTTTGTTAACAATAAAAGCAGTTGCTAGGTAACGTAGAAGGTGAGGAGCACTAGTTTGAATGGCATTTAGATACCTGAAACAAGAAATCAAATTGGCATGCATTTCATGGCTATGCTGATAACAACTTGTAAAGAACAGCACTTGCAGAAGAGGTACTTTCTACATACGATCCTAACAATTGGTAATTAGTAAAATCAATGCAGAAGGGCCAACTTCCTGGACTGCTATCAACCCATTAGGCCACAAGTGGTTACTCTTGACTCTAAACACAGTTTCAGACGTACACACCAGCTGTTGTAGAACCAGTATAACTCTACTGAATTTATAGATGCAAACTTAAGAGAAAAAAAGAAAACACCAAAAGGAAAGAAATTCAATAAATTACTTTTACAACAAACAACATCAAGGAATTGAAGAGGAGCATTTCGTGGAGAGGAAGGCATGCTACAGAAAAAGATACAACTTACTTGTCTTGATTGAAAAGGTCAATGATCTGCGTCCTTCCATTATCATTGTTAAAAAAGATAAAGAGACTCCAGTGCATCAACCATATTCTATTTTGCACTTGGTTTACTGGAGATGCAAAGTTCTGAAAAGAAAGTACTTGTTAGCCTACATTCAGATCTATAACGAATTTAAAGATGCAAGATATTGTATTTTACAAAAAGGTTCGGAACACGACCTTTGAATCAATGATTTCTTTAAGGCGGTTAAGCTCTTCAAGAGCAATGTCCCAATTTTGCATCAATATTTCGGATGCAAACTTTCCCCACAATGCACTCAGACTTCTTTCACTGTTTGTGCACAGGGTCCTATACTGGTAAAGATAATCAGCAGCACCGGAATAGTTACCACACTCGAACTGAAACTTGGCATACTGATACAATGCCTCAATTTGATCTGGACCAATCTGATAAAGAACAATGGCATACTCATTAGTTAAACATACTTTGCCAAAGAAAACTAAGTTAAAAGACCAACCCAATACAGATTTTAAGGGCAACAAGCAACAAACTTGAGACCAAATTTCATATTTTTCAACCATTTCTTAAAAACCTGAAATTCTTGTGTCAGATTTTCTGAATTTTGAGCTATAATTAAGACCATACTTCACCATACTTCACTCTAGAAAACCTATGGTAAAAGCAAAATCTAACCTGATATCGCTCTTTTAGCATCTGGAGATTGTACTGTTTGTCAGCCCTTAGCTCCTGCACGGCATTAGGATTCTGAAGAAAAGCTACGAGAGGCGCAGCCGCCTCCTCCAGAGATTTGAGCCTCGCCACAACCTCCGCCCTTCTCTCCACCATATCTATCAACGCCATCGACCCAAAATCAACCGCATTCCTCAGCACACAATCGAACACAAAGAAACGCACATACCCATATGTCTTATAGGGGGCGTAATCTACCTTGAGGAGCGTCTTCGGTGTGGTAGAGGCTCTTGTGGATATCCATGGCGTAGTCAACCATGTTGGTCTTGTTTAAAAGCTCGATCTTCCATTTGAGGATCTGCTCATCGGGATATAGATGACGCTCCTGAAGGAACTCGAGCATTGGAAACACGAGGTGCCTGTCCAGGTTTGGCGCGACGCGAGGGGTCAGATCGTGGTTCGCCATGTTCAGTCCCCTCCGTTATCCGCCGCCGCAACTCGGTGAAAGAGTTTAAAGGGGAATGAGGATTGTGGGTTTAGGTTATTTCCAGTCAGGCTTAGAATTCAACTTTTTGTATTTCTATATTTACCCAATAAATTTTATAATTTACATTTTTAGCCCAACATATTAAATTGTGCCCAAAGGGCAGTTCTCTCGCTTCACCGTAAATTAAAATGTATACTAGGTAATGTCATAAAAATATTAATTTTTTAAAAGATATTGAAATTAAATTTCAGATGGGAGAATATCAGAAATATCCACGTAGGACTAAAGTGTTTCAAAAATATCTTCGTAAAAATCATAATTAAATAGGATGAAAAAACTCAAGAAAAAAACAAATTTGTCTTTAATTTCCGAATGTGAAAACACACGCTTTTTAGTTTTTCGACGTGAAAAATTATCAAACCGTGTCAAAAACAAAAAAGACAAACAGTTTTTCGATGTGAAAATATGTTTCAAAGTTTAGAGCAATAAAGAAGAAGTGATTTTGAACTTGAGAGTGATCGATTTGAAGTTGGCAAGAAGGAAATCGCTAGAATCAGCAGCAACAGTGAAGAAGAGAGCACGAGTCAATCTTCAATAGCGTCAATAAGTGTAAGTAGATTGATTTCTAGGGTTTTATAGGATGTCGAGTCGCAAAATGGTTTATTGATTTGAAATAGATGTGAGTGTCAATGAGTCGGTTGAGTCTCAACGAGTCAATTGAGTCGCAAGGGTCGCAGGAGTTGCATAACCATCTTCGACTTAGTGATTCGGTTGAGTCTCAATGAGTCTATTGGGTCGCAATGGTCGCTTGAGCATCGCAGGGGGTCTAAGGATCGTTTGAGTCGCATGGATCGCTTGTGTCATTGAGTCGCATGGGTCGCTTGTATCATTGTGTCGTAAGGGTCATTTGAGTCGTATGGGTCGCTTGATATTATGCCCCGTAAGTCGTTTGAGTTACAAGGGTCAATTGAGTCGCATGGGTCGCTTGAGCCTCAGTGAGTCGGTTGAGTGTCGCAGAGGATCCGAGGGTCATTTGAGTCGCATGGGTCACAAGGGTCGGTTGAGTCGTATGGGTCACTTGAGATGGTAGAATGCCAAAGATCACCACCAAGTGTTATCCTCACGAGACAATAAAGAAGCTGAGAGGAACCTTAGATGAATATTAGTTGCATTACTTCGAGAAGGAGTCACAATTTAGGCATTTATTCTATTTTCAATGTGAGTCCACATTGGAGAAGGTTCAAATGTCTATCCTACTAAATCACTCTGTGATTGTACGGGACAAGAAAGAGTTGTGGTTTGTCTTAAACGGTGTTCCCATCCGATACTCTATAGTGGAGCATGCACTAATTTCCGGATTGAAATATGAACCATATCCTAAAGGATGGGAGTCCAAAGGGGTGATACATTCAGGCTGAAGAATTTCGGTTGTAGAAAGGTGACCCCCGCACAAGTCAGTGAAAAGCTTGTGAAGGCGAAGAATTCCGACGACCAGACGAGGTTGGCAACTTTGATGTTGTTGGCGCAAGTTATGGCTCATACGCCATCATCAGACAACTCTATCAGCCATGATCTCATTGACATGGTTGATGACTTGGAATTTTGTAAAGGCTTTCCATAGGAGCGTTACACATTTGAGAAGATTGTGGATACTTGCCACAAGCACGTTAGCGGGGAATCACCGAAACCAAAATGTTATTGTGGCGGTTTCATGATCCCACTAATGGTAAGTTGTACATATTATTCGAATAACTTGAATGTTTTCGTACTTTTTGCATTCCTATCATTTTGTTTTAATGTTTCAGTTACTTCCATTCGAAACCATCATTAGTTTGGTTGGAAAGGGATGGTATGGTGATGTTATGGATGCGAATCCATCATGCCCAAGAAAGTGCAAGAAGATGGTTAAATCCAGTTTTAACTTGAAGTATGTAGATGTGATAAGACAGATTGGAGATTCTAAGGTAACAATTACACAATGGTCACAAGGGAAACAAGGGTCACAGAGGGTAATAATGGTTATTTTTTGTTTTTCAGGATATTCGAAGTATTCTTCGTGCTGAACACGAAGAGGAAGCTTTACTTTTTTATATGGAGGATTACGAGGGATGCCACGATCCCGATGTTCATATATGGATGGAACATCTTTGTAGAAATCCGAAGGGTATTTGTTGGAAGGACATCCGTAAGCAAGAACTGCTGACGCGAAAAGCAGCTCTTGGTGATCAAAAGAAGAGGAAAGAAAAGGGGACTAAAAGGACGAGAGCGTGAGCGAAAAAATAATAGAGGTTGAAGATGACAAAGAAGAAGGAAGGGTAGGTGTTGCTGAAACTGATGAAGAAAGAGAAGGTGATGCTAAAGGTGATGCTAAAGCTGAAGCTGAAAGAGTAGGTGAGGGTGAAGCTGAAGGAGAAGGTAATGATGAAACTGCAGCTGAAAGAGAAGAAGTTGCAGTCCCTCTGACACTAGAGCAGAAATTAATAGAGGAAATAAAGAAGTTAGAGAAAAGAATCATCAACGCAGTAAGAGATCTTCTAGGGACGTGGGGTTTCATTTGCCTAATCCAGAATCAAAGACGACAAATCCCAGAGGTGCTGAAAAGCCAAAATCAAAATCTGCCGAGAAAGATGCGAGCACCGCAAACCAATCTTTCGACACTGTTAGAGATGATGATTTTGCATTCCTTCGACATCCATATCCAATATCAATACAAGATCCAAGCAAAGAGCCGATTGAGTTAGAGGCTGAAAATGACTCTGGAGATGGCTCAGAAACCATTTCGAGATTAATTGAAAATCTCACATCCACCGCCACCATGCCTCTAATTGAATACATTTTCTGCAAGGTTACTGCAGTTGTTGCTCCTGATGAAGTTCCACCAAGTAAGTAATATTTAATGAAAAAGTTCATTTGAGTCAATTTCCATCGAGAGTCGGCATGGGTCGCAAGAGACGAATAAGTCGCACGGTCGTATAAGTCGCAGGATCACATAAGTCCATGGGTCGCTAGAGTCGCATGGGTCTCATGGGTCGCAAGGGTCGTATCAAGTAATGAACGATGAGTCTAATGAATGAAGTAATTTTATGCAGATGCTCCAGTGGGTGCTGTCGATGAAGTCGCTGACAAGGAGGTTCATGACAAGGATATTCCAGTAGGTCCTACCGAAGAGGACCCCACTAAGGATGTTCCTGTGGAATATACTCTAGTGGGTCCTGTGGATACTCCAGCGGATCCTATCCAATAAGTCCACGACGAAAAGGTTCCTACCGAGGATACTATAGTGGGTCATGTCGAAGAGGTCGCCGCTAAGGAGGTTCCTTCCAAGGATACTACAGTGGATCCTATCGAAGAGGTCCCCTCTAAAGGTAAGGAGGTTCCTTCCAAGGATATTCGAGTGGATCCTGCCGAAGAAGGGGGAACTCCAAAACTTACTGTCATTGATGTCAAAGTACTTTTGAGTCACAAAGGTCGCATTGGTCGTATGGGTCGAACGGGTCACAAAAGGTCACATAGGTCGCATAGGTCATGTTGATAAGGTCACATAGGTCGCAGGGTCGCATAGGTCGTCATATGTTTAATGAAGTAAATTTTATGCAGGTGATGGACCTTTGTTGAAGGAGTCTGAGCCATATGTTGAATCTCCGTCGGTAACTAAATGAGTTTTAAGACCACGGAAGGCATATGTTGAACCTCCATCGGTGAAAAGAGCAAGAACAGTGCGAGGGAGAGGGCGAGGGAAAGATGTTGATGGAGAACCCGTAGAAAATGTAGTTCAAGAACCCGTAAAGAAGGTGGTTCAAGGCCCGAAAAAAGGTGGTTTAAGAACCTGCAGGAAAACGACATTTTATATGGAAGCCCAAGGGATTAGGACAGGGCGGATAACCCGAGAACCTTTGTTCATTGGCGCTAACGGTGAAAGGTTGACTGCTCTATATATGTTCATGACGACACCTGGACATGAGAGTTGATGGAAATCTGATCTAGATATTCCCCAGGGGCCAGAGTTTGGGAGACCATATTAAAGCCCAACGTATGGCTTGAAGGTGATGTAAGTTTTTTAAACCCGAAGTCACAGAGGTCATTTTGTGGCATATGTATTCATGCGTGTTAATATTTTTTTGCAACAATTTGATGAGGCGTTGTTGGTATTGTATTATCGCATAAAGACATTCCCCGTGATATTTAAGAAACTCTACGTTTGTTCTGTTGCTTTCATGCAGACGCTCATGATGTGGATGTACGAGGATATGGACATTTTGCCGGAAAATCTTAGTGATTGTTTGAATGGCAAGTATCCATTCAGAAGTACGAAACCAATGAGTTATTTCGAAGGCTTTGTCGTGGTTCTAAACATTTCATCACTCCAAAGTCGATTTATAGGATGTCATTGGATAGCCATCAAAGCGGATTTCACGACCCGATGCATCACACTATATGACTGCCAGAGCAGAATGAGGGAAACACATAACGATTTGGTGATTGAGATGTTAAGAAAAGTTGTCCCCAAGATGCTCTTTCTCGGAGAATTTGATTCTTTGGCTTCTAGAGAAGATGAATGGAAGTATGAGTATTATGAAGGTCTATCACATAACAAAAGCCCAAGTACGTCAAGTTTTTCACTACATTTGCGACGACAAAGTTCCTTCCATATATGAGAAGATGACGACTGATATATTTAGTAATGGAAAATGTATCCCTCCATCCCGAGACTACTTTGATATTTTGGTACATTGTTTTTTTTAATGGAAGATGTAAATATTTGGCACATTGTTATTTTTTAAATATTTGATACATTGTCCCCTACGACCCTTGTCCCTCTGCGACCCTTGTCCCTCTGCGACCCTTTGTCCCTCTGCGACCCTTGTCCTTCTGCGACCCTTGGATCCCTGCGACCCTTGTCCCTCTGTGACTATTGTTACAATAATAGTAAATCCACAAAAACAACAATACTAACAATAATACTTTCTATTGTATAATAGTAAAAAAACCAACCAAATACAAACATGAAGTTCAAGTACAAAGGAATGTTGTTGTTCAAATGAGGTTCAAAGCAATCAAAATAAAATGCAATTCAAACTATGTTGTTGGTAGGCCCTGGTTGAAGGAAAAACCGAAGACAAGGTATATCTGCTTGGGGGACCAGTTCGACTCCGAGGGAACAACCCACGTTCAGTCCTCCATCCACGTTGTAAGTACTTGTGTGTATCTGCATAGAGACCGAGTCCGACGATTACCAAGACCTTGAGTAACAAATAGACAACACGATGTCATGCATCCACCATGTGACCTTCGTGACGAAGGTCAGAAAGGTCACTAAGGTAACCAAGATTTTTCAGAGAATTTAGGGCTAGAGACTTAGACGAAGACAAGGGAGAGATGGGATTCTGCTGATTCATTCTCATCTCAAATGGGTGTTATGGTGAAACTTAGAGAATTTGATGAACCTTTTAATATGGGGATAACAGAGACGTGTCGCAATGGTCTTGATGTGGCATTGGTAAAATAAAAAGTATAGCTAGCACTAGAAAAGCCAATAGTATGACATCAGTAGCCATTGGCACGATACTCCATGAAAATGACTTTCACGATTAATATAGCTTGTATTGGAAAAATCAGTAGTCTGACATCGAAAAAACTAGTCGCAATGGCCGCATGGGTCGCAAGGGTCGCAATGGTCACAATGGTCATAAGGATCGCAATGGTATATGGCTCGCAAGGGTCGTAATGGTTGCAATGGCCGCAAGGGTCATAATGGTCGCAATGGCGGATGAACTTTGGGAATCTCCAACATACAAATATGTGTCTACACCTCACGGATCGTTCGGTGAGATATCCGGTGGGAATTATTGAAAACGTTTCCGCCAAGTTAGGTAATCTTTGCATTCCCGCTGATTTTGTTGTGCTTAACATAAAGGAAGATGCTAGGATACCCATTATACTTGGTAGACCTTTCTTAGCTACTGTAGGTGCCATGATAGACATACAAAAAGGAAAGTTTTCTTTACGTGTCCGAGATGAGACGATAGAGTTCAACTTGTCCAGCTCCATGAACAGACCCTTATTCAAGCAGTCTTGCTTTAGAGATGATTTGTTGGACGAGTTAGCGAAAGACACGCTTGATCAAGTACGTGTTTATGATCTTCTTGTACGATATTTAACATGAAATTGTGAAGATGCAGGATTTACGCACGAAGGAGCCAAGCTGTACACGAAATTCATGAGTGCTATTGTCGAACTAGGAGATTCCCCATTTGAGGAGATACCACACGAAACGCACGCTGGTTTCAGTGGAGAAGAAATGACATTCATATCCGAGAGATAAACGCAACGCAAGTGACGTATTGACAAGAAATGACATTCATATCCTAAGAAACTCGAAAAGTGCATCTCCCGGCTCTAAATATCCAACGTATCGACCTAAATAATGGATTTTGAGCTTGAAAACGGGGTCGGGCTGCCATCAGCAGACCGGGGCATCGTTTATCTCGAAAAGATGAACGAAATGATGAAAAACTCATGTAATTCGGAGCTTCTTACGCAAAGTTATGGTATTTCAAAGCCTGACATACGATTCATTGTTGTAGTCGTCTAATCACGTGAAAACAAAAA
>CM071862.1:10288671-10302710 GCA_036759665.1 Gynandropsis gynandra
AAAAAACCAACCAAATACAAACATGAAGTTCAAGTACAAAGGAATGTTGTTGTTCAAATGAGGTTCAAAGCAATCAAAATAAAATGCAATTCAAACTATGTTGTTGGTAGGCCCTGGTTGAAGGAAAAACCGAAGACAAGGTATATCTGCTTGGGGGACCAGTTCGACTCCGAGGGAACAACCCACGTTCAGTCCTCCATCCACGTTGTAAGTACTTGTGTGTATCTGCATAGAGACCGAGTCCGACGATTACCAAGACCTTGAGTAACAAATAGACAACACGATGTCATGCATCCACCATGTGACCTTCGTGACGAAGGTCAGAAAGGTCACTAAGGTAACCAAGATTTTTCAGAGAATTTAGGGCTAGAGACTTAGACGAAGACAAGGGAGAGATGGGATTCTGCTGATTCATTCTCATCTCAAATGGGTGTTATGGTGAAACTTAGAGAATTTGATGAACCTTTTAATATGGGGATAACAGAGACGTGTCGCAATGGTCTTGATGTGGCATTGGTAAAATAAAAAGTATAGCTAGCACTAGAAAAGCCAATAGTATGACATCAGTAGCCATTGGCACGATACTCCATGAAAATGACTTTCACGATTAATATAGCTTGTATTGGAAAAATCAGTAGTCTGACATCGAAAAAACTAGTCGCAATGGCCGCATGGGTCGCAAGGGTCGCAATGGTCACAATGGTCATAAGGATCGCAATGGTATATGGCTCGCAAGGGTCGTAATGGTTGCAATGGCCGCAAGGGTCATAATGGTCGCAATGGCGGATGAACTTTGGGAATCTCCAACATACAAATATGTGTCTACACCTCACGGATCGTTCGGTGAGATATCCGGTGGGAATTATTGAAAACGTTTCCGCCAAGTTAGGTAATCTTTGCATTCCCGCTGATTTTGTTGTGCTTAACATAAAGGAAGATGCTAGGATACCCATTATACTTGGTAGACCTTTCTTAGCTACTGTAGGTGCCATGATAGACATACAAAAAGGAAAGTTTTCTTTACGTGTCCGAGATGAGACGATAGAGTTCAACTTGTCCAGCTCCATGAACAGACCCTTATTCAAGCAGTCTTGCTTTAGAGATGATTTGTTGGACGAGTTAGCGAAAGACACGCTTGATCAAGTACGTGTTTATGATCTTCTTGTACGATATTTAACATGAAATTGTGAAGATGCAGGATTTACGCACGAAGGAGCCAAGCTGTACACGAAATTCATGAGTGCTATTGTCGAACTAGGAGATTCCCCATTTGAGGAGATACCACACGAAACGCACGCTGGTTTCAGTGGAGAAGAAATGACATTCATATCCGAGAGATAAACGCAACGCAAGTGACGTATTGACAAGAAATGACATTCATATCCTAAGAAACTCGAAAAGTGCATCTCCCGGCTCTAAATATCCAACGTATCGACCTAAATAATGGATTTTGAGCTTGAAAACGGGGTCGGGCTGCCATCAGCAGACCGGGGCATCGTTTATCTCGAAAAGATGAACGAAATGATGAAAAACTCATGTAATTCGGAGCTTCTTACGCAAAGTTATGGTATTTCAAAGCCTGACATACGATTCATTGTTGTAGTCGTCTAATCACGTGAAAACAAAAACAAAAAGCGGAAAAGGGGTGCAACACAAGAGATATACGCAAATACAAAATCGGAAGCAAAAGGAATATCCGAGAGACAAACGCAACGCAAGCAGTGTGATAACACGTAGTGTGTTAGTTTTAGGCTAAGCATTTACATCATTTTCGCATAGTTTGCATAACACGATTTGCAAAACCTACACGAACGTTCTCTATGTGGTCCTTTTTGTTGATTTTTAGGTTTTAAGGCGACAAGGCCTATTCGAGCTTTAGAATATCGATTCCTGGATTCAACTGCACATAATGGGAGCTACAAGCCTTTCGGAGCAACTTCAGGCCACAGAACCAAATGGAACACCCAAGCATCGAGCGAAAGGAGCGAAAACAATAATAAACTCAGCTCACTTGGGCTTGGAAGAGGCCCTGCGCGGGCTGCACTTCCAGCAAAGTTTGCACGACTCGGGAAGCTAAGGAGCACGGTCGGATTGGATGCCACTGAATACCCCGCTCGGGGTGGCGACTTAGCCCGCGTGGCTGCCATTCCAGCGGAAGTAGCACAAGTTGGGGAGCTTATCAGCACGCCCGGGCTTGTTGAGGAGCACACAGCCTACGGGGATTGAGCCTTAGCCCGCGCGGGTTGCCGTTCTAGGAGTAATCTGGTATGGGTTTCAAACGAAAAATAGAAAGAAGGGGAAGCCATCTAAGGCAAAGGGGCGACGCACAGACCAGGAAAAGAGACCAGAATACACAAGAGACAAAGGAGAGAACACGGAAGAAGACTTCGGCCACCCCAAAGGATTCATCCGAGGCCACGTTCGGGATGATAGGGAAGATGAACATTACTTTGTTTATGTTTATTTCTTTATGTATTCTGAGTAGTTCTCTTATCATGGGTTAGGGATGCCGTTGTAATGGATTGTTGATTCTTAATGCTTGATTTCGGTTTTGTTCAATCGTATGGTTCGATAGGTTTGTAATGTGCGTAATGCGTTCTTACCTTGTTTATTTCATGTTTGAATGAGGCTAGATTCCATTTGGTGAGATTAGACACGTTTGAATGAAATTAGAGATTCATCTAGACATCGAGGGAGTCAGACTTGAGTCTCAGAATTAGGCTTCGAATGATATATAATAATGAGAATCTAGCGATTGGTTAATCTATTTAGAAACGATAGAGCTCCCATTGTTCGTCATAAGTTTAGGATATAGGTTTACTGAATCGAGAGGTGAGTACGTGTGTCTCCTAGATAGCGGATTTAGGCATTGAGAGAGTCACTTCCGTCAATAGAGGTCGAATTCCCATTGTTTCCGATAGTAGAGGTTAGAGTTCCCCATTGTACTTCATGCATCTAGACGTTCCGTGCTGCAGCGGGAGATGAGTGACGTTGATTCCCTAGATAGAGGATTTAGGCATCGAGAGAGTCATTTCTGATTGTTGAGGTAGAACTCCCCACTCGTTCTTCATGCATTTAGATGTTCTGCGCTGCATCGAGAGATGAGTGTCGTTGATTACCTAGGTAGTGGAGTTAGTTTTTAGTTCTCCATCGATTGATATAAACCAATTTCATGTTCTATAGAAACATCCATTGCATGTCCTGGTATTCCCGAAACCCGTGGTACTCTATCTTGTTGAGTCTAGTCCCATCATTGCTTTATTGATATCCAGTTCGATATCCACCTATTGATCGATCTTCTTCTCGTGATTTCTTGATTCTAACGCTGCACTCAATCCCAGAGTTTGACCCTGGTTTTACACGTACCGTATACTTGCGGTAGAGTGGTCTAGGAAATTTAAAACGTGATATCCGCACATCAAGTTTTTGGCGCCGTTGCCGGAGACTAATTACGGCATTAGAATTAGGATTTCGTTGAGTCGAGATCCAGTCCTTTCAGAGTCATTTGTTTGTTTTTATTTTCTGCATTTTTCTTTTATTTTTAGTCGATTACATCTTTTCCGAGCTAAGCATTTGTTTGTTGTTTTCCTACGTGCAGATCACTCGGTACATGTCTAGGAGTTTGAGAGGCAAAGAACTGCTCTTCGACCCCAATATTGACAAGACTACACGAGCGTTAAAGAACAACAAAAAGCAAGTCATGGTGGTTCCGAGAATATCTAGTGAAAAAGAGATGGCTCAAGAGGAAGCACCGAAAACTTATGGGGCGTACACAGCGCCTAAACACACAGCTTCTCTCTTGCATTCGAAGACCCAAGATAGACCGGAATAGATTTGAGTTACAGACGGCCTTCATTCAGATGTTTAGTCAATCGCCATTCATGGGACGACATCTCACTCAGTTCAAGATGTTGTGTTCGAACATGAAAGCATACCTCGGAATTAACGATGAAGCAATTATGTTGCTTGTTGATAACATGTAATCCGTCATAGTATTTTAATGATTCTTAGGTTTATTTTTTATTAGATTTCTTGGACTTTACCGACTTATTGAGTTTATTTGAGGATTTCATCTACCATTTCATGTTTTGTGTAGGAAACGAAGACATGAAACAAAACACGAGTGATAACGGCAAATCCACCCCGAAAACGTGCTTAAGTGACAAGATACAACATGTGCACGGCCACGGATCCAAATGGAACACCCAAGCATCGAGCGAAAGGAGCGGAAACAGCAAGTGAACATAGCCCGCTTGGCATGGAAGAGGACCCGCTCGGGCTAAAGTTGCGCTGAATTTCAAGAAAACTTCACACGACCCGGGCATGAGAGAACATGATCGGGTAGCTTAGCCCGCTCGGGTTATGTAAGGAGCCCGTTCAGGCTGCACATTGGATCGCAAGGACCAGAAAATGAAACACGACTCGGGCATGAAGAGCACACAATCGAGTAGTCCAGCCCGCTCGGGCTGGAACCTCTACACGCTCGGGCTAATGGATGCACGACCGGGTGAAACATGTGCCCGCGCGGGCCACCTTTCTCGCAACAACCTAGTTTGAATGTTTGAACGGGCAAATAAAGAGAAAAGAAGCGATCTAGGGCAAGGGGACGAAGCACAGACCACAGAAGGGACCCAAAAGACACACCGGAAAGAGCAGAGAACACGGTTGAAGACTTTGGCCACCCAAAGGATTCATCCGAAGCCAACGCTCGGGATGATAGGGGAGATGAACATTTACTTCGTTTTTGTTTATTTCCCTATGTATCTGAATAGATCTGTTGTCATGGGTTAGGGATGCCATTGTAATGGATAGTTTGATTCGTTAATGCTTGATTTCGGTTTTGTTCAATTGAATGGTTCGATAGGTTATAGATATGTGCGTAATGCCTTCATACGTTGTTGATTTCATGCTTGGATAAGACTAGATCTATTCGACTGAGATTAGGCATGTTTGAGGGAGATTAGAGATTCGTCTAGGCTTGGAAGAGTCAGACTTGAGTCTCGGGAATCAACCTTCGAATGAATTAGATTAATGAGAATCTGACTAATCGGTTAATCTATTTAGAAACGGTAATAATCGAGGTAGAACTCCCATTGTTCGTCATGCATCTAGGTTGTAGGTTTACTGCATCGGAAGGTGAGTACATTTATATCTTAGATAGAGGATTTAGGCTTGGAAGAGTCATCTCCGTTTATAGAGGTGGGGTTCCCATC
The DNA here is from genome assembly GCA_036759665.1 of Gynandropsis gynandra. Lineage (NCBI taxonomy): Eukaryota > Viridiplantae > Streptophyta > Magnoliopsida > Brassicales > Cleomaceae > Gynandropsis > Gynandropsis gynandra. The sequence continues at coordinate 10,293,885 of CM071862.1, forward strand.
CGACATTAGAGGTCGAATTCCCAATTGTTCTTCATGCATCTAGAAGTTCCGCGCTACATTGGAAGATGATCGACGTTGATTTCCTAGGTAGAGGATATAGGTTTGGAAGAGTTATTTCCAGCATTAGAGGTCGAATTCCCTATCGTTCTTCATGCATCTAGAGGTTCTGCGCTACATCGGCAGATGAGTGACGTTGATTTCCTAGGTAGAGGATTAGATTTTAGTTCCCCATCGATTGATATAAACCGATTTCATGTTCCATAGAAACATCCATTGCATGTTCGGGTATCCCTGAAACCCATGATACTCCATCTTGCCAAGTCTAGCTTTATTATCTTTCTTTATCTTTATTTTCTAGTTCGATATCCATTTATTGATCGATCTTCTTCTCGTGATATCTTAGTTCTAACGCTGCACTAGTCTCCAGAGTTCGACCCTTGTACTACACGAACCGTATACTTGCGGTAGAGTGGTCTTGGAAATATAAAACTCTGATTTCCGATCATCACTTGCCTTCCTGTTTTTAGTTAAGGAGCATGCACTCGAGTGGCTCTACACGCTACCATCATATTCTATTCATACGTGGAGCCAGCTCGAAGAATGCTACATGATGCGATTCTTCGCACCACACAAGACGCAGCTATGGAAGAACAAGATCAATTCATTTACACAAGAGGATAAAGAGAGTCTTCCGAAATCGTGGCTGCGATTCAAAGGATATCAACGCGAATGCCCAAACCACGGGATGGATAAAAGATACCTGAGGGTCTTCATGATGAAGTTCATGACTGGTTGAATGCCGTTTGTGGAGGTTCACTTTATGACCTCCCATTTACAGCTATTGAGGCCAAGATTGAGAAGATGGCCAAGGGAAGAAACATTATATCGGGAGAATATAATCAAATGACACCAGCCAAGGGAGTGGACAGCGAGGTGCTTGCATTGCGAGCTGAGATTGCTGAGATGAAGTTACAAATGGTATCAATGCACCAAGTGTCTCCCGATTCTCACGGATTCCAAGATGTTGCAGATGCGAATTACATTGCCAACAATCCATATTCCAACACCTACAATCCGGGCTGGAAGAATCACCCAAATCTGTCATACAAGAACACCGACAATGTTTTGAATCCGTACCAAGTAAGCTACCAGCCAAAGCCGTTTCCAAGCCAGCCATAGAATCAGAATTTTCAGTCGAGAGCGCAAGGGTATCTAGAGTATCAGCCGAAAGGAGTATAAGCGCCACTTCCTTAACAAGAGGGGAACAACAAGCTCACTTCTATGTTTGCTCAACTTTTACAAGGACAGAAAGATCAACGCTTTGAGCTGAAAAGTATAAGACGAGATCAAGAAGACATGAAGAACCAGATTGGGGAAATTCATAGACATTTGAAGATCCTAGACACCCAAGTCGCACAGCTTGCAGCGAGCGCTTCTAATCAACAAGGAATCCTACCGGCGAAACCTGAGCCGAATCACCGTGAGCATAGCAATGCCGTCATGTTGATAAGCGGGACAGAACTTGCGGACGTCACTCCCAAAAATTGCGAGAGAGGAGAGTGCTCAAAGTCTTCAACGATGAAGCGTAGCGATCATGAGCATCATGAGGAAGCACGAGATGAGGAGGACGAAGAACCGGTTTATGTGGCACCGCCACCAAGACCTCCTCCACTTCCATTTCCCGGTCGCCAAATGAAACGAGCTGATGATTCACAATTTGCCAAGTTCGCAGCGAAGTTGAAAAAGATGGAGATTTCTATGCCCTTCCACGAGGCAATCATGCAAATCCATTCCTACGCTAAGTTCTTCAAGGATATACTCACCAAGAAGCGTAAAGTGGAGGAGAAGACAGTGATGATCACAGCTGTGACACACGTTGTTATCCATCATGGGGTACCACAGAAATTACCTGATCCAGGTACCTTCGTCATCCCCTGTAAGCTCGGAACAGTTAACATCAAAACCGCCCTCTGTGACTTATGAGCTAGTGTCAGCATCATGCAACTTTCGATGTGCGAGAAATTGAACATAGGAGAGATGGCTGATCATTCGGTGAAACACCCGATAGGCATTGTGGAGGATTTACCTCTTAAGGTAGGCGATTACTACGTCCCCGTTGACTTCGTGGTTTTGGATATGAAGGAATATGAAAGAATACCTATCATTTTGGGAAGACCATTCCTCATCACCGCCAATGCCATCATTGACGTTAGAGCGGGAAAATTAACGATGAAGATAGAGAAAGAGACTATAGAGTTCAGGCTGAACAAGAACATCAATTATCCATTCGTAGTAAAGCTTGTGTTCTCGGTGGATGTGTTAGAAAAATTGGCAGATGAAATGCTAATCATCTCGTTTTCATACGTATTTCTTGCATGATTTTAGAGATGTTTATGATATATGTGTGATGCTTTATGTATGATTCCATATCCATTTTATTTGTTTTCGTGTTTTCATATTCTTACAGGTTTTTATGCGTATTTGGTTCATTTCGGAGCTAAAGGACGTGCACGAAACAAAGTACCAACATCGAGGATCATTACGGGACAAACGGGACGAGAATCGACATGGAATAGTCACTACCCGCACGGGTAACTCCCTAACCTGAGCGGGCATTTGTTACGACGATTTTGTCCAGCAAATTGAGCACGAGTCGGGCGAGAAATACCCTGCCCGAGGCATGAGCCTGAGCGGGCAGCACATGTGCCCGAGCGGGCAGGCCTTGTGCCCGAGCGGGCACCCCTTGAGCCCGAGCGGGCAGCCTCCTTTTCTTCGCGTTCTTGCGCGATCTTCCGCGCCGTACCCGAACGGGTGACTTACCTTGCCCGAGCGGGTCGCGACCGTCACCTGCAACTTCAAATAAGTTAATTTGACTTAAAACAAATGGAAGTTTGTTGGGGACCTATACAATAAGGAAAACGACTTTAAAGAAGAGGAAAGGGGCCAGAGGTCGAGATTCATTCATTCATTATTCAGTTCTTGATCGAGGGAGGAAGAAGGTTCTTGCGAAGGAGACTTACGAGGAGCATTGGAGATCAACTTCACACTTCGGTTTAGTTTGGTTTTCATGTTCCTTAGACCTTCTATTTCGTTTATGTTTGTTTACGGAAGCATGAGGGAGTAGTTTGTTTGTTCTAGGAGAAGGGATTAGCCCATGGCTATCCCGGAACCACTTTTGATTTATCTTTGAATGCATCTTCCCGTTTTCGTTTATCTATTCTTTATCTGAGTGCTTAAATGACTTGTGTTTGCGATGGTCGCGTAGATGCATGTGTTAGGGGTTAGGAGAAGGGCCGAAAGGAGAATTCTAGTCGTAGAAGATCAGGTTTAGAACAACCGAGGTTAGGCCACGAAAGTAGGGTAGCAGCGGTTGAGGGTAAAACGGATGAATCACAGGTCTTCTGGGTTTAGTTCAAGGTGTCATCCACGAAAGTAGGGGGAAATTGTACTAGATCACGTGTCTATGCCTCGAGAGAGGGTAGATATCATATTAGGATTGTCTGTCTTAGATAACTTGACTGGGATTGCATGATAGATAGGTTGATTGTTGGTTTCGGTAGTCTTGTGGTGAAACCGGTTTCCTGGAACGTTTGTCTCATTCTAAAGAACTAGTTTGTTTATTTGATTTTAGTATTTCATTCTTAAAACCATATTTTGTTTGTTAGCAAGTTTGATTTGTCGTTCGAGTTTAAGTTGCTGGTGTGCTGAAAACACGAGTTATAAATATTCCTAGACCACTTCACCGCAAGTATACGGATCGTGTAGTACCAGGGTCGATCTCTAGGGACTAAAGCAGCCAAACTAAGAATAAAACTAAACTAAGACAATTAGAGATAGAAGGGGATGTGATCCTAAATTCCTAAAACTAATCTAAATGGTGACAACGATACTAGGTTGGGGATAAAGTCGGATATGGCAAACACTATGGGTGTCCGGGATACCGGGAATCGCATGGATGAAACAACTAAGGATCATAGATCTATCAATTATTCTTGACAACGGGAAATTCATGCCCTAAGGTGAGGAGTGATTCTTCCGAGCCTAAACCTCCTAACCATGAGTACGTGCAACCCTACCTTCCAGCAGTGATTAACCCATACCATGGCAGCATTATGAACGCAATCATTATCCGTAAGATGACTAACCGACCGGTTAGATTCTCATTAGCAAGCTTAATCTACAACTTAGCAGGCCCGGATTCGTTCTTTAACCTTCCAGCAAAGTCCGAAATCCTATGTCGCTGAGCGGGCAGCACTAGCGTAAGAGTGATAATACTAAGCGTAGAACCGAAAATCAAGAATAAATTAATAAATCTAAGCATTAACGCAAATCATTGTTTATCCAATACAAATCCGATATCCCTACCCATAGTAGGGACTCTGAATTCCTCTTTTCCGCTCGTTGCTCGGGTGTTCCTTTGGGTTCTGAAGCTCGATCTTGGCTTTTAGTAGATATATCTTCAAATCATGTGGTTTTGATCAGGAATCCGTCATTTTAAGCTCGTTTAGGCCTTGTCACCTAAAAACCCGAAAACCAACAAAACGGGTGCGTGAAACTCGTAATCTAATCGGATATGTAAATCTCTATATAAAATATATGCGAAAATGGTGCTAAAATCTGTCCCACCGTGTTGACACTCCTCAAGTGGCACTTGAAAACTCACAACGGGCTTCCATTGTATTTTCCCAATGGATACTCATTGAAAAATTGAAAACTTTGAAAGTTTTCCAAGTATCGAGCAGAATTTAATATTTCAACGGGTTTCTGTTGCTGTTCCCAATAGATCCCTGTTGAAACTTGAATATATTAAGTTAAAAAAATAATTGTAACAAGTTAGATAAATTTATATATTACAATTACATAATTCATATTTCTTTTTCGGTAGATTCATCAATTGGCGAGTCTTCGTTCAATTGTTCATTGAATTCATCGTTGTTTTCATCTCTGCATCTTTTGGTTCGACGTCTTTATAACCGGTTTGTATTCTCCATCTATGTTAGTTCTTGTGAGAATCTCCTGCCGATTATCTGTATCAATTAATTGTATTCGCTCCGGGTGATGGATCATCTTTTTCATCGATTCTTATAACTCCTCGCGGTTTGATCTTTTTACGTTTCACCACTCCTCTCTTCGATGTTTCAATGTTGTTGGATATTACACATAACATACTTGATCTGCTTGATCTATTGTGATGAATGGATCATACTTACCATAATGTCGTGTTCGATTGATGTCAATTCATCCCCATCGATTGTTTTTTGTGTACCATGTCCTACGGTTGGATCGAATCACTGACATTTAAAAAACATTACCTTCAATCTAACGAGATGAGATATTCCACTTGTAGGTTTTAGTGCAAAATGCCATAGAAATTATCACCCTCTATTTCACTATTAACGCAAACGCCGTAATTTTATGTGCTTCTATGTTTTTCGTGTTCGTACGTATGGAATGTGCGCTCCATCGCGGGTAGTTGGTAGGTCCGCTGGCTCCGCTGATGCTCCTTCCCCAGGTGGGAAGTAGAATGACTCCAGCTCGTATGGAATATGAGGACGGTATGGGATGGCTCCGGTATGGTAGTCCTGCAAGATCGGAATGTAGGGCTCCTGGTAGTGCATCATACCGAGCCGCTGAAATCGCCGGACGGACTCAGTGAGGTAGTAGGTATGCTGGATGGATTGCTCTTGGAATCGCTGCTGCTCTGCATACCTCGCAGCCTCTATGTCGTACCTCTTCTCTGCCATGAACGACTGGTACCTGGTCTCCTCCGCTACGTACCTGAGGGCGTCAGAGACTCCTTCCATCGAAGGGAAGTCAGAGCGACTGTGAGGATACTCTGGACGCGCGCGTGAGTGGCCTTTCCCCCGGGCAAGATGCCTAATATTTATAATGCTCTGGTGGTTAAGGGTCGCGATACTATTGGTCAAGAAATTAATGTGACGTGTGAAGTACAGCAATTATTAGGAAATAATCGAGGCACCTCAATCTCGCTGATGTCAACTTCCAAGTTCCGACCGTGCTCGTCCTTGTAGCACCAGATGACGTTGTACCTCTCCAATATGATTTCTCTTCGGTTGCGCAGATTCTGGAGGTTCAACTCTGGTTCCTCGTCTATCTTGTCCTCGGTCAGGATCCCTAGGTTGATCTCCACTCTCCGTGTGATCATTGTGACAATGCCACCGCACATAATCTTCGTGTCCGTGTTAACTTTCTCGGTGGCTATGTCGAGGAAGTGCCTCATCACCAATGACGCCAGATCGACGTCCACAATGTCCCTCTCGTTGAGTGCATAACCCGACTCCACCACCCGCCTCAGGTAGGCCAACTCAGTGTGGTTGACACCACCTTGCGCTCCCTTTCCTAGTATAGATGAAACCAGGAAATAGTGGAAGTACCTCAATGCGGGGTGGCGTATGTGACTCGCCTTCGACCTCGTCGAATACTCTCCGTACGCTATCTGGGCCTAAAACTCCGCTTGACGGTTCCGGTTATGCTCTGCCATCTTCATGAAATTGCAATACGGAACGTCGAGGATAGTTGCGAACTGTCTCGCGGTGAGCCGGTAGTTCTGCCCCAGCAAGCGAAACTCCATGAATACTCTCTCCTGATCTCCGGATTCGGGAAAGAACGCAGCGTACGAGGCGAAGAATTCAGCCGTCAGGTTGCGGTACGTGTATTCCCGTGCATCCCTCAGTCCCTTCCAGTCTAGTGTATCAAAGATCTGGTCTATGTGCGCTCTGATGTGAAGGGCGGACATTGCTTCGTCTGATAGGAAGCGGGACAGGAAAATCCGCGGTTGAAGTTCCAGGAACTTCTGCTTCTGGCCGGACAAGAACGTCGTGGTCCGGTAGTTGTATTGCTGGTGCGAGGTGGTGATGGGCATGTACGGAGTGAGCTCCGTAATTGCGTCCGATTTCGCTGGCCATCCTCGCTCTGGGTCGTAAGAGTCAGATTTGCGCTTCTTTGAGCTTTGGAAGATCTTAGGGGCCATCTGCAAAACAATCGAAAGAGAAAAATCAATATACGGCTCGGTTCTGCTAGGTGCCCGATCAGGTACAAGGTGTTGCCCGATCGGGTAGCTAATCATCTAATTACCCCCGTGGGTAGTGCCCGACTCGGGCGAGAAAGACGCCCGATCGGATGAATGTCCGTGCTGCCCGACCGGGTGCTAGCCTTGCCCGATCGGGTGCCTCGCGAAAATCGCGACCTTCAGTTCGCGAATCGCGATCAAATTGACCAAAACTACCCTAAATCTTCTAGAACAAACCTAGATCTAACCCATGCTAGTCCTAACCTCAAGAAAGTTCATGATTTTACCTGGATTTCGCGATTAGAATGAGGGAATTTTCAGATTTTTGGAGAGAAAGGGGGAGAAGTTTTCCGAATAACCGAGCTCCAATCTTTGGCGGTGAAACGGCGGCAATACCCAGCGGTTCCGGTGACTTGATTCCGGTGTGAGAGGGTCGCAAATGAGAGAGCATGATCGGGTATTAAGTTTGGGATATGAATTGGCCGCTCGGGTTAATCGAAGTTATAACTTACCGTGCAGAAATTACGGTACCCGATCGGGTACCATGTGTTGCCCGATCGGCTGTTCCCCTTGATGACCTACCCGTTCGGGTCGCGTGATGTCGCCCGATCGGGTCCTCCTTAATCTGACCTCGCCCGATCGGGTGGTAGTGTCTGCCCGATCAGGTGCTGCTGCAAAATCGAAAAATTAGACGAGGAAAACATATGCAGCAAAAATTATAGATCTCTAAGTTCCTAAATCCTAGAAAATTGTCTGAAACTAGAAAAATGAAAAAGGAGTCCGAAAATACGAAAATCAAAAACAATTAAAGGATATGCTCGGGTTGCCTCCCGAGAAGCGCTTGTTTAAGGTCTTTAGCTCGACCATGGCGTCTTCATACGCTGGTGGCGGCGGATAGAGGAGGTACGCCTCTTCCGTCTTCTATATGATCGACATGCTTGGGTTCAAAAACTGGTGGACTTCTTAGGTGCAATCCTCGATCCGTATCTCTCGAACTCGTGCCTTTCTCGCATCTCCTTCGAAACCGGTTGAGTTTGAGCGTATCTTCAGTGTTCCATGCTGGATAAGAATGTATGTGTGCCACTGAAGATGTCGGAGATGGTGCGCGTGACCTTGAAACCGTTCCCCGCGTTGAAGTTTCGCTCGAAACGTGCGGTTTCTGATTCTCCATAGGTACCCGATCGGGTGGCAGTGTCTGCCCGGTCGGGTCGTCTGTTGCACAATTTACCCCCGTGGGATTTACACGAATCGGGCGATTAGGTCACCCGTGCGGGTTGTCGTCCATGGTACCAGCCCGATCGGGTCCACGCAACCACCCGGTCGGGTGATCAAATTGAGGAATTCCCCCCGTAGGTATCGCCCGAGTCGGGCGCTGAGGTTGCGCGACCGGGTCGCCTAAAAATCGGTCTGCCCGATCGGGTGAAGTGTGCTGCCCGATCGGGTGGGTTCCTTGCCGAATGAAATTCGGCGATGTGCGTGAATGAATGTGATCTCACCTGTGACTGATACTGTACCTCTGTGCACTAGGACAACGGTATGTCCTTCGGATGAGTGTCTCCATATGCGTGTCTAGTCTCCTCCATTGATGCATTTGTCGCGGTGATGTTCATTGCGGGTTCGGTCATGAAGAGCTTATTCAACGCCTCGTCGAGTTTGAACTCGATAGACTCATCCCCAAACTTCATCACTAACCTTCCTTCTGCACAGTAGATGACCATCTTTGTTGTGTTGAGGAATGGTCGTCCCAATATGACGGGGATCTTCGCATTGATCTCCATATCCACCACAACAAAGTC
>CM071862.1:10341998-10358531 GCA_036759665.1 Gynandropsis gynandra
AGACTACCGACTCAAACGACCCTTAGACCCCCTGCGACGCTCAAGCGACGATTGCGACCCAAACCGACTCACTGAGACAACCGACTCAAACGACCCTTAGACTCCCTGCGACGCTCAAGCGACCATTGCGACCCAAATCGACTCACTCAGACTCAACAGACTCACTGACACTCACACCCATTTCAAATCAATAAACCATTCTGGGACTCGACAGCGTGCAAACCCTAGAAATCGACGCTCAACCGACCATCGCAACCCAAACCGACTCACTGAGACAACCGACTCTTGTGACTCAACCGACTTACTGAGACTCAACTGACTCATTGAGACTCACACCCATTTCAAATCAATAAACCATTTTGGGACTCGACATCCTCCAAAACCCTAGAAATCGATCTACTTACACTTATATATTGATGCCATTGAAGATTGATTCGTGCTCTCTTCTCCGCCGCTGCTGATTCTAGCCATTTCCTTCTTGCCAACTTCGAATCGATCCCTCTCAAATTCGAAATCACTTGTTCTTTCTTGGCTTTTACTCTCACAGAATGCGGGTTTGACTTTTACTCTCCCAGAATGCGGGTTTTTTCACGTTCGAAAATTAAGGGTAAATTTGTCTTTTCTCCAGTTTTTTTTCGATTAAATAATTATTTTAGGGAAAGGTATTTTTGAAGCGTTTTAGCTCTACGAGGGTATATCTGATATTCCGCCGTTCTAGACACCAAGAGTTGGATATAAAACCATTAAAATAAAAGAATAGACATAATGGATAAATAGTCAAATACTCTAAATGATCATAACTTTTAATGACTAAAACTACTGAAATAACCTTGGATTTTATTTCAATAATATAAATTTACCACCAAAATTCAACTGTACATTAAGTCTCATATGTCAAATGGAAGCTTATAATCGATGTTTCTTATTTTATATTAAAGTCTATACCACAATAAAAATATATCATCAAAGTGTTTGACTAGCTAAAATTCAGATCCCCTGATATTACGTGGACTCCATAAAATAATAAAATAATGTAAGATACATTTCTTGTGTTTGAATTTTATTTGAGTTACACACGTAGTCTTTTCTCTTAAATTGTTTTAGATTTATTATTATACGAGTAGATTGTTTGAACATCCATAAGATATGGGAAACGATTTACTGTATTAGATGAATCTAATATTTAAAAATGGAGCTTTTACTCAATTTCTATAAAGATACACCATTGTTGTCCTTGATTTACAAAAATTTTAAAACTTTGTTCTGACATATGACCTTTTTTTTAATTTTGATGTTATAATATCATTGATCTATTTAATATGATTCTGCAACATTTATTCTTCCTTTCCGTAGTATATTTTCTTTAAGCATTTACAAATTTGAAGTATCTTCTTTGTATTCAGCATTACAAGCGCATCATTGACAAGTGTAATGATCTCATTTTTCAATGAGGTTTTGCACCTTATGCTATCTAATTGTCCAATAGACAATATATTATTTTTCAAACTTCCACGTACCATACTCCTTGATTTGTCTAAATGATATCATCTTCAATCTTAACCTTGATTGTATCAATGCCAGCGATATTCATAGTGGTGTAAAGTGAGTTATCATCCCGCGAGTCAGTTCTAACTCGAAATATATTTGAACAAGTTGAGTTTATATTTTCAGCTCGTTCAAAAGACGAGCTGAGCCAAAAATAAATTAGAGCTTAGACGAATTGGTTCATGAGCTGTCGAGCTGGATCGCGTGCTATCAAGCTGTCGAGCTAGCTCACGAGATGAGTACAAAATCACATGCAAGTCACTTGTTTTCCTATTTCTAGATATTATTCATAGTCTTTGTATTTATTAAATATCATTTAAAAAATAATATATTATTTACATATTAATATTATTATTATTTCCTACTTCTACCAATCAATATATTTTTATTATAAAAGAAAGAAAAAAATTAAAAAATATTACAATTCTGTATTCGATATTTTATTTGATATTCGATAAAATTGTTTTCCAATTAGTATTTTGATATTTAATAATTTTATTTGATATTCGATAAAATTATTTTCCAATTAGTATTCGATATTTTATTTGGTTTGAAGATAAAAAACACATTATATCAATTTATTGCAACTCTTTTAAATTAAATAGTCTAGTTCACGAGCCAGCTCGTTTTTTTTGCGAGCTAAAGACTAGCTAACTGGGATTTTATGGCTCATTTTGAAAATGAGCCAAGCTGAGCTAGCTCATTTTTGTCGAGCTGACGATGAGCTGAGCCGAGCTGAGTCCGAGCCATCCATTTTACACCCTTAGATATTCAAGACATGATCATTTTCTGAGATAAGTTCATAATCATTAAATAATTATATTTGAAATGTCATATGCCATGATTCTTCTGAATTTTTATATTTTTTCAATAATTGTTGTTATCTCGTTGTACAACACTTCTTCATTAGAGGCACTTGCAACGTTGCCTTGAGGCTTTGATGCTTTCTCCCTATTTTTGTTATAATATCAGCATTGCTTGTATGACCTTTCTTTCAAGAATGATAACATTTAATAACCTTCTTACTTCTTGACTTCAATATGTTAACATATTGACTCCCACTTGAACCATGTGCCATTGATTTTCCTTTGATCATCTCCAAGGCCTCTACTTGTTATGAGCCTACCAATATATCCTGCTTGATTTTACGCCTCTGTTTCTCTTCCAAAACAATAGTTGTAACATCATCAAAGACTAAATAGTCAATGAGAATATTGTTGATCATATGAACGACGATGAATCATACAAGTCTGGTAAATTTTGGTGAGTTTACATTTATTTGTAACTCATTTTAGAGATCTTTGAAAATAGTGTATTGAGCTTATTTATATGCTCTATCATGGAAGTAGATTCCAACATCCGAAAAGTGTACATTATTCTTTTCGAGAATATCTTGTTGTGGATACTCCCAGATCTCATTTGGAGTATCCAGCTCTTCTACACTATTGAAGATATGATCGACGAGACCGAGGTGTAAACTGACGATGGCACTTTCATTTATTTTGTTTTAGTGCTCATCGTCCATCTCCCTCGACTTTTCTTCAATAGTTTCCAAACAACTCTTTTTCATAAAAAACCCTCATTTTTATTTTCCATTCGAGAATTATTGAGTTAAACTTCTTTACCCCATATTTTATATATATTTTATCAGTATTTATCTCACTCCAACCCAATCATTGTATGAAATAACTAGTCTTAAACTAAAGCTTTGTTACCACTGTTAGGATCGGATGTAGATAAATAAATGTTGGGTAATAAACTGAGACAAGAAAAATGAAAAACAAATAGGACATTGGTATTTTACATAGTTCGCCAAAGTGCTTACATTCACGTGCGAACATTAGTAGGTTTTTCCTGTTCTCAAGGAATTACAACCTTTCTATTAAGGAAAAAATAACAATATCTCTTTTACAACTAGGAGAAAAATCTCTCAAAGACAGTAAACAACAATCTTAAAAATTACAAAATACATATCTCTTTATTTTTGTTCTTCATCTTCTAGTTTTTTTTTGTGGGATGAAGATATGAGGTTTGATTGCCTCATAGTGTAATTTTTTTGTAGAAAAATAAAAAGTAAGAAACACAATTCCATAAATGTAAAATAATCATATTGTTATTGACATATTGTGTCACACTAACGTAACAGAAATAGGTGAACCATTTCAGATTTCAGTTTCAGTTTAAATCTAACATGTAAGCTATTATTCACATTGGAAACATAATTAATTATAAAATATTTTTATAGCTCTTTATTTATTTATTTATTTTATATAAAAACTATTTGTTGTGCTAAAATTAAAGACAACGCAAATAAAAATCTTTAAAAAACGAAAAATAAGAAGTTCGTGTGATGATTGCCCTAGAACTAGGTTTACAAGGTTTTGAGTAACATAAAAATAGTATAAATGTTGAACAATACTAATTTTTTACTAAATTATTGTTTTATCGAGAATACCGCGGTTAACTTCCTATTAGATAGATCATGAATATAAAAATTTTAAGTTAAAAAAACACATGTTGAGCCAGTGCTAGTAATTCTCGTCACAGACAAGCAACTCTCTAAAGTTTGATTTTGTTCGTACGAGTATATCTCACAATTTCACTCAATGTTTGGTTACTCTTCCGAGCTGTCACGACCTTTCTTTTATAATACTTTCATTCTACTGCATTTTTTTAGAATCTATGAACAACCCTTCCGAGATTTCAGCCATCGTTATCTCTAACTGTATTTGCCGAGAATCTAGGAAAAACTCTAATAAGATTTTAGTCTATCATTACATCAAACTGCACGTGTCTATAATTTTGGAGTACACCAAATTTGTTTATTAGCCAATGAACTAGTGATTGTCAAATCGATTCGTAAAATATGAAGATCAAATTTCAATATGGTTTTTAGATCTCATATTTTGAAAAACTTTTAAAAATTAGATAAAAAATATGCAATTTTAAACCAATCCATAGTCCGAATAAATTTGTCTTGTTGCACCATTCTAAAATATTAACCTTCCAAAACATTGTTTTTGTTTACATACTTTATTTAAAGATATTTACAAAATTTTGTAATAATCATCATTCATTTTTTTATTTTCTATCAATTTTCCTCCCAAATTTAATAGTTGTAATAAACAATTATAAAATTTGAAAAATTAATTGTATTGCAATATCATAGTAAATAACATTGTTATAACCGTAATATAATGCTTTTTATAGATATGATACAATGTAAGGTGTCTCTCGTGCAATCACACTTGACCAAACAGAATAACTCCCTTAGGTTTAAGAATTTTATTCTGAATCGATAAATATAGCAAAACTAACCCAATATAATTCGAATATACCCATAGTGTGGCTTCGTCACCATTTCTCATCGAAAAACTCTTTCATAAAATCTAAAAAATAAATTTTATTGCAAATAGATAGAGTATTAACCCACCCGACCCAACACAATTCGAATATACCGATTAGTCCAAATTCGAATACAAACCAGCTTGAGTATCATTCAACATCAAAGCTCTTAAAGTATTATGTTTTAGTTTTTTTAAGTCGTAATTCTATTTTTTCGAACTTTTCAAATTTTGTATTTTCATGTCTGTCAAATTAACCATTAAATCAACTAAAACATAAATATCCAAAATGTTATACCAGTATTCGGTCTAGATCATAACTCGTTCCATTGATTCGGCTTGGTGTTATAAAAACATCTCAAATATTGTTTGGTACATCGATTCACAAACTTAGTTTGACCATTTATTTGTGGGTGATAAGCTGATGACATGCGTAGCTTTGTCCCATATAATTTTCAAACATTATTGTCAGAAATGGATAATGAACACCTTGACCCTATCACTCATAATTGATTTCGGCAATTTATGGAGTTTCACAACATATTAAACAAACATAGAAGCCATAGTATTTACAATATATGGGTGTACAAGAGCAATAAGATAAACGAACTTTCTAAAACAATCTACCACTATCATTATTGATGTACGATCCTCGGATCGTGGTAAGCCTTCCATGAAATCCATGGAGATATCCTCCCATACTAGGCAAGGCATGGGCAAAGTTTGTAGTAGTCTTATTGGATCCAAAGAATTATATTTGACTCATTGACATGTTGCGCAAGCATAGATACATTCGAGAATCATTCAATGCATCGATGACCAACAAAACTCTTAGAAAAATGTCTGAAGGCATAAATGACTCTGGAATATCTGTTATGCCACACTTCTTAAGTATGGACTAGTGGTTCCTAATGCTTGGAGCTCATCATCCCACAAATATGTTCTTGGTACAGATAAGCCAAGAAATATTGCGAGTTCTGAAATTCACGAGAGGACATTTGTGGCTTGGTTGCATTGATATGGTTTGTAGACAATCTTGTACTCATAACCAATCAACTTTCCAACCTTTTTTTTCTGCTCAGACGTCAAAATTTGTTGCTCCATGAGATAACATAGGTTTCACTGATAGGTCTAGATAATGAAGTGTCGACCCGGCAAATATGACCATCAAGTATGTATGGTAATGATAATAGCCAACAATTTCTCGTGCATATATGGACCATAACTTCTTTGTCGTGCTCAATCCACGACTAAAAAATTAGATATGTTGTCCTTGTTGTGTTAACACCACCCCAATTGCATCTCATGTTACGTCAGTCTAGATGACAAATGGTTTCGTGAAATTAAGCAAGGCTAGTGGCATATTGGTTGTCATTGCAGATTTCAGCTTTGCAAAACCTTATTCGGCTTGTTCATCCCAAATGAAATCTCTTTCTTTGGTAAATTGTTTAGCTATCAACAAGTAATCTTGGATAAATTTGCAGTATTATCCTATTATACCCAAGAATCATCTAAATTCTGCCATTGTCGTTGGTCTTGGTCAATCGAGCATAACATATATTTTCGCCTCATCTACTCTCACCCTATCTTTGTAAATTATATGCCCGAGGTATTCCAGTTTTTTGGCCGAATACACAATTCCTTAGTTTGACATAAAGCTAATGTTATCGAAGTATGAAGAAAATTTATTGGACATGTTGTAGTTGATCGGCTCACGAGGTAATGTAGATGAGAATACCATCAAAGAAGATGAGTATATCTCTTCGTAATGTGTACATTAATTCCTGTAATGTTCAAGGATCATTGCACAGCCCAAGTGACATGATTAGATATTCATAGTAACCATTGTGTATACGAAATGCGGTCTTCAGAATGTCATCAAGATGAACTTGAACTTGATGATATATTGTAGTGAAGTCGAGTTTAGTGAAAAAAAAAGCTTCATACAGTTCATCTAGCATATCATCCACCGTTGGGATTGAAAATCGATCATTTACTGTGAATGCATTTAAGGCATGGTAATCTGTGCAAAATCCCCACAACCAATCCTTCTTCTTGACGAGTAGTACTAGAGAAGAAAATGGACTTTAACTTGGTTGAATCAATCTAGAATGTAGTATCACTTGCACTTCTCGGTCGATTTCACCTTTCTAAAAAACACAATGTTAGGGTCGCACAATAATCGGATCTATGCCTTCTTTCAACACGATATGGTATTCGATAGCCCTATTTGGTGGCAAGCTTATCAATTCTTAAAAAATATTACCAAATGCCATCCCTTCTTCATGTCACACGAAACATCACCGCAAGAGTCAAAATATAGGATTTTATCGTCCACAACTTTGATTGAGTAGTACATACCGCGCACAAGAAGCTTATTATTCTATGCAACTAGTCTCTCACTGTCGGTCCTAAATTCCACAGTTAATGAATCCTTGTGACGAGTTCAATCCCCTTTAAGGCGACAACGTAAAATGTAATGGCAAAGCCAATGTCACTGATTGTGAGCGGGATATCGGTGTAACGACCATTACACTATAATGATGCACCATGAATGACTCGTGCCATGATTATTATGGTCAAGTAGAGACAAAGCCCCATCAACGTCGCTACTCTTTGGCTGACCAAGTTTTGGGTCAAGCCACTATCGACCAATGCCATCATATCATGCTTCATAATTCGCATTCCATCCAAAGTGTGGATATGTTATCTTGGCTGGTGAGCACATAAAAATCATGTCTTCAAGGTTGTCATCTTTGGTAGCCCTGGTGTCATCATCAGTTGCTCCTTCCATAAGAAACAATTGCGACCACGTACATCGATGCTAGGTGTGAACCTTCCGTCGCAGTGGAAGCACAAACTGAGGTTGGGCTTACGTTTAATTTGATCTCAAGTGAGTTTCTTTGGTTTGTCGGTTGTTATTTCGTAGGAAGGGTGTTGGCTGAGAATGTATCGTTGGCTTGTTATGCGGTTTTAGTTACTTAAAAACTTATCTCATATACAAACCAGAGTTATAGTTTCCTTCAATATTTATGGTCAGAATTCAGTTTCCCTCTACGATTGAGTTTTGTAGACATTTGATTAATGTCTCAATGAACGCCTTCTAAGTCCATCACCAAACTTTTTTTGTAGGTAATCGACTTTGCATTGGTAATCTCGTAAGTTGCCCATCTATCTAATCTTGTAGAGGACCTCATCGAAGTCTTCACAAACCACTAGATAACACCGTCTTTCAAATTGTAAGATTCAAAACTAACTTTGTGGATACATTGGTAGCTTGGTACATAAATAATTAATTCACTTTAGTGATTGATAATGTAGGATCCTCGTCGGAGAATTGTGGGAAATCGAGTTTCGGTGTTGTTGTAACGAAGTAGTGGTCAGTGCAAAAGTCAAAGCTTTGTATGTGATGAGATCAAATATCTGTTATGTTGTCTCTGCAAGAGGTGGATGAACCATAGACTCTGAAAATCAATATGGTGAATTTGTTTAACGAATTTTCAACTAGGTGAAACTTGTCTATAATTACATTGCGTAACATTATTCTCGTCTTAAACCTCACCTAAACCTTATTCAAGGAGTTAAATCCGCTCTTTGTTTATTGTTCTCGTGATAACATGTAATAGTGGTCCAGATCAGTGACGGTTTGTTTTTTTATATGGAATTTAAAAAATATTTTGATACCGATTGATGGTAATAGAGAGGCCAATAAAAAAAATCTCTTGTTTGCAATAATTTGTTAATGTCTTTATTCGTACTAATCATGAATTTAAATACAAAAATGTTTGAAAGAAAATATATTTATGATCACTTAAATGTGATCCACTAAAATAAGAAGAGAAAAATAGCTCATATTGAGCTAGTGTTATGCAAGAAATAAAACGTGAGAACATAATATCTTGAACTCATATGGTTTGATCAATTGTTCAATGTTTTATTTGATTTTTATTCTTTTCTTTATTTTCCATTTGTTTCTAATAATTTATCGTTTTCTCGAAGTTTTTTAATTTAATATATTTTATATTAGATTTATAATCTTCTATACTTTTTTTTTTCGAAATTGTTAGATATAATATATTTTCTCTCGAAATTATGAAATTATGATTATTTCTTCAAAAAATGTTCAAAAATAGACTATTTTTCTCAAAATTTATCATATTTGTTCGGTAAATTTTCTAAATTAAACATTTCTCTAAAAAATAAAATAAAAATATGACATAATAATTAAAGTTAAATACTATTTTGATTCAATTACAATAAATATGATTTATTAGGGTTTTAAAAAAAACAAAAAGTATTTTTATTTGAAACCTAAATTATTTCAATTTATCTAAAATTAATTTGAATATCGAACTTGTCAAATATTGTATTTAATTGCTTTAATTACTTTTTGGAGACTACATGCCATTTATTTCATCTAAACAACAAAACGTTTTTAAGAGAAATATAAAACTACATGCATGTTAACATAAATTCTAAAATCTTAAAATACTAGACCTAAAACCTAACATTCCGTTTCCTTCTTCTCCATCTCTGCCGCCCGTTACCCTCATCTGAGCTTCCGTCCCGTCGCCGTCCCGTCGCCGTCCCATCAATGGCGAGTGACCAAGAGATGAGTGGGTGGACTGATCTTCTCCATTCTTCGACGAAGCTCCTGGAGCAAGCTGCTCCTTCCGCTCAGTTTCCTCCTCTTCAGGTTCTTCTCCCACTTTTCACTGCTTTTTTCACCTCTTCTTTTCCGTTTGTTTCTTGGCGAAACTTTTGTGGTTACGATGAGTTTGAGAGTTTTCATGAGAATTTTAGCTCCTCGATGCTGGTCCGTGATGTTATCTCTGTGTTTTACAGAGGAACTTAGATCAGTTGGAAGCGTTGTCGAAGAAGCTCAAGGCGAAAACCCTAAGAACTGAAGCTCCTTCGCAATCTATTGCAGCCACTAGGTATACCTATTTTCAGCTTCCCAAGTGTTCTCAGCTGTACTTTCGTCGTACTCTCTAGGCCTCGGGTTGTAGCCCGCGAATTGATTGCTTCCAATTCTTGCTTAGAGGCGGGATTTGATGATTACTCATTAGGGTGCGTGAATGAAGTGTTCTGAGGTTCGCATGACCACTAGATGGGAAACTGTGGGCTTCAATTATTTTGTTAAAAGCTTTGATCTTCCCAGTAAGGAGGAGTATATGGATTTTCTGAAGTGCAAACCCATTTCAAGAACTGAGCGATGACTCTTTCCTCTTCTGTTTATGCTACATTTGCAGGTTACTGGCACGGGAGGGAATCAATGCAGAGCAACTTGCTCGTGATCTCAAATCTTTCGAGTTAAAGGTGAGTATGTTCCAGGTTCTATGACATTTATCTCCAGTTGTATTTTTCTAAAGCAAAACAATAACATGGTGATGATTAATGTTGGTTTTATAAGGTTTCAAGTCTGTTTATGTTTGTTTGCTTAAACATATCTCTGGTCATTGTCATTTAATTTTCATAGTTTTGTTGTTCTATGTTCTAACGGATGACTTGACTTTCTACTAAAAGACGACATTCGAGGATGTGTTCCCTGCTGAGGCCACCAGTGTTGAGGAATACCTGCAGCAGGTATTCCTACTGCCTAATTATATATATTTTTACGCCACTTTTTTATAGTTCAGATATTTTCTTTTTGTGATGACAGACAATTTTATATGTATCCTTGTGTTTAGGTTCATGAAATGGCAATGGTATCAGCTATCCAAGAAGCTCAAAAGGATAATGTTCGAAGCTTTAATGATTACATGATGAGAGTATTGGAGGTTAGTATTCCTGCTATCCGTGCTTGAAGCTTCAATGATTACATGATGAAAGCTTTAATGATGGCATGATACATTTGAATTCCTTTTCATCTTTTGGACCTTCAACCCTCCGTGCAAAAAGTAGTTGTGTATATTTTAGTGCCTTTTCCCTCCAGGCTTTTGTTTCTTCTTTGTAGGTATTTGCTGACAAAGTTTGGTAGGTTAGACATATTTGTCTAGAGTATAGTTTTCTGAAACAGATTAATCTATTGAGTACTTTCGATCGAGGCTATTACCAATCGTCTATGCTAATAAATTACAAAAGAATCATTTGTCTGCTGTTTGGTTTGCTTTTTGGTAAAAGGAAGTATGTGCTGGTTTTGTTTCTTTCCATCTGTCTTATCTGTGGTGTGAAACTGACTTCCGCAGGAGGATTGGAGAAAAGAAAAACGTGACTTCCTGCAGAGTCTTAGCAGGATTTCAATGTTACCTAAAACCACTATGATTAATACAAACAGAGATACTCATACTGGTCAACTAGTGCCTGTAGCTTCGAGTCCTCAAATATCTACGACACTTGGCGCAGAAATAGTGTTAGCTAACAAACCCATTCATGAGAAGAAAGCATATGTCTACACCGATGTTGTGAAGAAACTTAACACTTCGAGGGAACGGGGCATGCCATTCAAAGTAAGGCCTCTATATATCATCTATTAAAATAGATACTGGTGCATTGTGCTTGAAATTCTCTTTGATTGGTGCATTTGATACCCTTGAATTTTTCTATGATGGTGTTAAGAAATAAAGCTGGAACCTTTTTCTCTGTATTTTGTATATTTTCTGGCTTCTGATGGTGACCACCTTTTATGCCACATATTTTAATTGGTTCTCTGGATCTATTTTCTTTTTATCTCACAAGTTTGTGTTATTTTGGGTTTACTGCTCGCATTCACACATTTATATAGCCTGCAACAGAGTTCAAGGATGCCTATGAAAGTCTAGGCAATGAAGTTACTCGTGGAAAATCTGTCAACATACAGAAATTATGGCAGCTTGTTCAGGTAATATTTTAAATGGAAATTCATCTTCTAGTCACAGCCACCTTGAATATGTTTGTCTATCAAATTGCTTCATAATTGTTGACAAACTGAATGATGTAACAGGCTATGACAGGTGAAGATTCATCAATCCAACAGGGTGTTTCCAAGAGGATGTCCCTTGTGATAGGTGCAAGACATCATCTAGAACGTGGACATGAGAAGTATATAATGGAAACAATTCAAAGTCATCCTACACAAGTGATCATTTCTTCATACTGTTTTTACTAGTCTATTTCTGGAATTGTTTTTTTGTTGTTTTCCCCTTCAATTGGTTGTGACTCAAGCAGTGCTGTTTACTTGCATTAGCAACCACCCTGACAGTTTCCTTTGTACTTCTCTAATCTTGTTCTAGGCTGCTCTTGGTGGCTCTGTTGGAAATTTGCAAAGAATTCATGCTTTTCTTCGGGTCAGTGTTATTGATGGAGCTAACATGCTGAGTTTTAAAGTACTGTTTAATTTCTCTGATTTCTTGTTCTATAAACGTTGCAGATTCGTCTGAGGGATTATGGAATTTTAGATTTTGATGCAAGCGATGCCCGTAGACAACCTCCTGTTGATACTACTTGGCAGCAGGTTCTGGATAAATATCTCACACATTAAATTTTAATCATTCAACTCAGCATTTAGGTCAAGTATAGAAGGATCACATTGCCTACTTACACAAGTGTCTTCATGTTTTAGGAGGATAATTGAGTCTCTTTGTTTTCCTGCCTCTTCCATTACAGATATACTTCTGCTTGAGAACCGGGTATTATGAAGAGGCTAGAGAAGTTGCTCAGTCGTCCCGCTCATCCCAACAGTTTGCTCCACTGGTAGGTTTCATTTAGCTCTTAGTTGGTTAAAGTTTTAAGGTCAACTTTATTGATCGCCTTCCTTTTGGCAGCTTACAGAATGGATTACCACAGGGGGTATGGTGGCTGCAGATACTGCAGCTATTGCTTCTGAAGAATGTGAGAAAATGCTAAGGATGGGTGATCGATTGGGTCGAACTGCATATGACAAGAAGAAACTCCTCCTTTACACTATCATTTCTGGTTCCCGCAGGCAAATTGATCGTATATTGAGGGATTTGTCGATGCTCTTTAACACCATAGAAGATTTTCTCTGGTTCAAATTATCCTGTGTAAGAGATGTCAACCAAGGATCATCTTCTGTGGTCTTGAACGATGGCTTCTTGCCATACAGTTTAGAAGATCTTCAGGTTTATCTTAATAAGTTTGAACCATCATATTACACTAAGAATGGCAAAGACCCATTGGTGTACCCCTATGTTTTGCTTCTTAGTATACAGTTGCTACCTGCTATAATGTACATGTCCAAAGAAGCAGGAGAGGAAGGATACAATATTGATGCTGTGCACGTAGCTATTTCGCTAGTGGATCATTCTGTTCTATCTGAAGGATCTGGGTCTGGCCACAAATTAAGTGCAATGGATGCTAACGCTGAGGCATCTAGCATGATTAGGCAATATGGGTCGATGTTTTTACATCTCGGTGATCTTCAAATGGCATTAGAATATTATGCTCAAGCTGCTGCTGCAGTTGGTGGAGGGCAGCTAGCTTGGTCTGGGAGAAGTACTATGGATCAACAGAGGCAAAGGATCTTGATGTTGAAGCAACTACTAACTGAGATTTTGTTACGGGATAGCGGAATTTACATTTTGCTTGGTGCAAGAGGTTCAGGTGAAGAAGGTCAGCTTGGTAGGTTTCTTCCTGATTCAAAGTCTAGGCGACAGTTCTTGATCGAAGCTGCACGTCAATGTCAGGATGCTGGTTTATATGACAAAGTAAGTATTCTTTGATCTATTAATCTCCGTTTCAGAGTTTGACGTTAAGTTATTATAGTTTATAAACATTCTATTGAACTGCTCATTTGATCTTTTTCTTCTTTTATAACTTATTATGAAGGGATATCAATACTAAACTAGTTATTGTCTTTGCCAATTCAAATGCCAGTCAGTTTATGTTTTGTTCTCCATTTTCCAGTCTCCATTCTTCTTGCTAGTTTGAGTTGTATAACTTTTGGTTTGCCCTTGAGGTCATCCTCTAACTGCTTCCATTTGATTTAGTCCATAGAAATACAGAAGAGAGTTGGAGCATTTTCTGCTGCCTTGGATACGATAAACAAATGCCTATCGGAAGCCATTTGCTCCCTTGCCCGTGGAAGGTTGGATGGTGAAAGCCGAACAGCGGGGCTTATTCTCTCGGCTAATGATATTCTTGAGACATACAAATATCAGCCTGAAGTCGGGTAGTTGTCCATTTCTGCAATCAGCTTAAGTCTACAACCCGTCAATCTACTTCCTTGAGTTTTGTACTTCGTTTCTTATTTGCATTCATGCAAAACGCAGTGGCCAAGAAAGAGATCGTGTGATGGAGCAAGAAACAATACTTAGACAGCTTGAGGCTGTATTATCTATCCACAAGTTGGCCAGACTAGGTAATCATCTCGACGCTCTAAGGGAAGTTGCGAAACTGCCATTCCTTAATCTTGATCCAAGAGCACCCGACAGAACATCCGACTTGTTCCAGAGCTCGTCCTCCTACTTCCAACTTTGCGCTCCCGACCTGCTCAAGGTCGCTCTAACGTGTCTTGACAACGTACCCGACACCGATGGATCACTCCGAGCCATGAGATCTAAGGTAATAACATCTAAACAAAGAAAGAAATGCTACGTACGAATTGACGAGTAGAGTAAGATATGTGAGTTGATGTGATGATGAATTGAGAGTTTACGGGTTTTGCAGATTGCTGGGTTTCTTGCAAACAACACACACCGGAACTGGCCACGAGATTTATACGAGAAGGTGTCGCGAAGCTTCTGAATCTAAAGAATGTGAGTCTTTGTGTAGCTGTTGTAGGATCTTAGCGCCGCTTTTTGTTGGTTGCTATGGAACATATGTAGAGCGGTTTCATGAACATATGTTGTGTTCCAAAACCACCAAGAGGATCACTAAGTTGACTACTTTCCTCATGGATCTTTGCTTCATCTAACCCCAACGCTTTGATCCGAATGTCATATACCTTCAATATCACGTTTCGGTTTATTATATTTACCAATTATACAAAATAGTTCCAGATGATAACAGAAATCATCATTTTGAGGATATATATTCCAATTCTCATATTAAGAAAACAAATATATACACTACATATAAAGCAATTCCATATCTAATTTGTTATAAAGTTATGTTTTATATATTTATTCATTAGTTTATCTATTATTTTACAATGATATATACATTAATATTACTTTTAAATAATATCTTAATTAAATAAATTTATAAATTTTTTAAATTTTTTAAATTTTTTTTGAATTAGTTAATATGATGGTACAGTAGAAACTGAATTAGTTAATGTGATGATACAGTAGAAACTAAAATAATATATTAATTACTGTTGTTCTTACACCGTCCGACTTGGTTTCAATTTTCACCACAGTAAAATGATGATACAGTAGAAACTGAAAGAGTCTTTGTGTTCCCAACCAACGTGACCCCATTTCTGTTGTTCTTTCATCAATACTCGTGCCATTTGAGTTGTCAAGCAACCCTTGTTTGAGCGTTGACCCTGAAATCATCATCATCATTATTCATATATGTAAAACATGGTTATCCCATGTTTTGCTGCATGTTGCATCTCCATATACAGTCAATATGAATAATTTTCTTTTTTAATTCAAAACTTATATTTCATTCAATATTGATTAATTCAACTAGTGAATGAATATTTTATTAAAAAAAATGGGTGAAGTATAAATAGTGTTTTTCATCTTTACATTAGTCATATGTAAACTAGAAAAAGACATGATGAAACATAAAATTCATATTTGTTTTTCAAAATTTTAAGAGAATATATATTTCTCCTATTTTATTTTCTAATTATAAATTAAAAGGCCTACATTTTAATTCCTTTAATAAAAAGAAGTCTTAAATTAAATAAAAAAGGAGCTTAACGCCCATGATGGCGCAGCCTGGCAAGACTAGAGATCAGATAAAGAGAATAATATATATGTATATGTATAACTTCGTATGTATATATGTATACACAAGTATAGATGTGTAGATACGCACGTGCATATGTATCTAGTTTAAATGCAGATTCGTTATTAGACAAGTTGGGCGGCATATACTTTACGAACCCTTTTTCTCCCAATAAAGAAACATAAGCATTTCCTTTAGCATTTTGGTCAAAATAAAAAGGCGGAATATCAGAAATACCCTTATATGGCTAAATCATTTTAAAAATACTTTTCCCCAAAATAATTATTAAATCCAAAAAAAACTGAAGAAAAGACAAACTTCCCCTAAATGTTCGAACGTGGAAAAATAGAAGTTCGACAGTTTTTCGACGTGAAAAACTACCGAAAACGAAAAAGCCGAACAGTTTTTCGCCGTGAAACCTGTTTAAAAGTTGATAGCAAGAAAGAAATAAGTGATTTCGAACTTGAGAGGGAACGTAAGTGATGTCGAACTTGAGAGGGATCGATTTGAAGTTGGCCAGAAGGAAAATGGCTAGAATCAACAGCATCACTAACGAAGCGAGCACGAGTCAATCTTCAAGGGCGTCAATAAGTGTAAGTAGTTCGATTTCTAGGTTTTGCAAGCTTTCGAGTCAAAAATGGTTTATTGATTTGAAATGGATGAGTGTCAGTATCAGTGAGTCGGTTAGGTCGCAAGAGTAGCAGGAGTTGCATGAACATCTTCGAATCCGTGAGTCGGTTGAGTAGCAAGGGTCGTAGTAGTTGTATGACCATCTTCGACTCAGTTTATTGATTTGAAATGG
>CM071862.1:10374958-10409917 GCA_036759665.1 Gynandropsis gynandra
TGGAGATAGATGAGTCAAGTTTATCAGGGGAGAGTGAACCATCACATGTGAATAAAGACAAGCCCTTTTTGCTTTCAGGGACTAAAGTTCAGAATGGTTCTGCTAAGATGCTGGTGACAACGGTTGGTATGAGGACTGAGTGGGGAAAGTTGATGGAAACTCTGAGTGAGGGTGGAGAAGATGAGACCCCTCTGCAGGTGAAACTAAATGGAGTTGCGACAATAATTGGTAAGATTGGTTTGAGCTTTGCAGTGCTTACTTTTCTGGTGCTCTGCATAAGGTTTCTCGTGCAGAAAGCCAGGGATGGTTACTTGACCAAGTGGTCATCTGAAGATGCATTGACACTACTTGACTACTTTGCAATTGCTGTAACTATCATTGTTGTCGCTGTACCCGAAGGTTTGCCATTGGCGGTGACCTTAAGTCTAGCATTTGCTATGAAGAAATTGATGAATGACAGGGCACTTGTGAGGCATTTGGCTGCCTGTGAGACAATGGGTTCTTCTACTTGCATCTGCACTGATAAGACAGGGACATTAACCACTAACCACATGGTAGTCAACAAAGTTTGGATATGTGAAAATGTTCAGGAGAGGCAGGAAGGCTCCAGAAATGCCTTCCAGTTGGAGCTATCTGAACAAGTCCAGAGCATTCTCTTGCAGGCCATATTTCAGAACACTGGTTCTGAAGTGGTTATGGATAAGGAGGGAAACACTCAGATCCTGGGATCCCCAACAGAAAGAGCGATACTAGAATTTGGTTTGCTTTTGGGTGGTGATTTTGGCTCACAACGTAGAGAACATAAGATACTCAAAATCGAGCCTTTTAATTCTGACAAGAAGAAGATGTCTGTTCTTACAGCTGTTTCTGGAGGCGGTGTAAGAGCTTTCTGCAAAGGTGCATCTGAAATAGTCCTGCGGATGTGTGAGAAGGTTGTGAATTCGAACGGAGAGTCTATCCCGCTATCTGAAGAACAAGTTAGGAATATCTCCGGTGTCATAGAGGGCTTTGCCTCGGAGGCTCTGAGGACCCTCTGCTTGGTTTACAAGGATCTAGATGAAGCTCCCAGTGGGGATATCCCAGATGGTGGCTTCACACTGATAGCAATTGTGGGAATCAAGGATCCAGTTCGCCTTGGTGTCAGGGAAGCAGTCCAGACTTGTCAAGCTGCTGGAATCACAGTTCGTATGGTGACTGGTGATAACATAAGCACGGCAAAAGCAATTGCAAAGGAATGTGGCATACTTACAGAGGGTGGTTTAGCTATAGAAGGTTCAGAATTCCGGAATTTGCCTCCTCAAGAAATGAGGGCCGTGGTATCGAAAATTCAGGTAGGCAGATCTGGTAGAATAATTCCCACTTGTCTCTTTAAATGTCACTTCATCTTAATGTCCTTGTTATGGCTACAGGTAATGGCTCGGTCTTTGCCACTGGACAAACATACTTTAGTCAACAACTTGAGGAAGATCGGAGAGGTTGTTGCAGTGACTGGTGACGGGACAAATGACGCGCCAGCATTGCATGAGGCTGACATTGGACTTGCGATGGGCATAGCTGGAACAGAGGTTAGCCCTTGCTATTCTCATATTATTATATCATGGAGATTTCATAAGAACATCCTCTGTTGACACTCAGATATGAACCGTTTGCTCTTGTATGCTGAATCCCGACATTCCAGGTCGCAAAAGAGAATGCCGATGTCATCATTATGGATGACAACTTCACAACGATAGTTAACGTTGCCAGATGGGGACGTGCAGTGTATATAAACATTCAGAAGTTTGTTCAGTTCCAACTGACTGTTAATGTCGTAGCTCTGATCATCAACTTCGTCTCTGCTTGCATCACAGGTAACCAATACAATTAGCACGCTTGAATATTCGTTCGCGCCATCTAATGGGAAAACTTGGTCATTTGACTGTTGCATAACATGCAAACCATGTATTTCATGTGGTTCAACATTTAAACACTGTATCGAGATTCGATTCCAGTCTGAAGATTGAACCTATATCCATCTAAATCATCACTTTAGAGTAACATGAATGTTGATCTTGAAGGAACGAGAAGTTCTCCATCACCATCGCCTCCTGTCATCTTCTTCATCTTTGACCATACTTTTGTACCTTCCAGGATCTGCCCCACTTACCGCGGTGCAGCTGCTTTGGGTCAACATGATCATGGACACTCTCGGTGCTCTGGCTCTTGCAACAGAACCCCCAAATGATGCGTTGATGAAACGCCCACCAATCGCCAGAACCGCGAGCTTCATCAACAAGGCCATGTGGAGGAATATCATTGGTCAGGGCATTTATCAGATGATTGTTCTTGGTGTCCTAAATTTTGCAGGCAAACAACTGCTCAAACTCGAAGGCCCGAATTCCACAGCCATCCTTAACACTGTGATCTTCAACTCCTTTGTCTTTTGTCAGGTAAGAAAATAGGAATTAAGAACTGAATTTTGATCACTGTCAAAGTTGTTCAAGTCAGTAATCAAATGCGCGAGTATTCTATTAATGTGTCCGCATTCGCAAAACCAAATGCAGGTGTTCAACGAGATCAACAGCCGTGAAATAGAGAAGATTAACGTGTTCAAAGGGATGTTCAACAGTTGGGTATTCATAGGTGTAATGGCTGCAACCGTAGCCTTCCAAGTGGTCATTGTAGAGTTACTAGGGACATTCGCAAGCACCGTTCCTCTAAGTTGGGATCTCTGGCTGCTCTGTATTTTGCTCGGAGCTTTCAGTATGATCGTAGCCGTTATCTTCAAGCTCATTCCCGTCGAGTTCAACCGCCACCACGACGGATATGAGCTTCTTCCGTCAGGACCCTCAGATTCGGCGTAAGAAGGCCGTTTTGTCCTCAGAAAACGGTCATCACTGGATATGTAAAGAAGAATCTAACACGCCTCACGTTTACCAGAATTCGTGTGGATTGATTTTTTTTTTTCCTTTTTTGGTCATTTGATTCGATGTTCTTGCTGACATTCATATTACTCTTTCACGTGAGAATTATTTTGTTCCACTAACACATCACATGATTCTTATGTATGAACCTCTTTTCTTTTTCCCTACTTTGTTCTTTTTATAGTGTTTTACGGTGAGCCACAAAACGACATAATTTTCTGTATATGGTTGAAAGCGTTTCAGGAAGGTTAGACAACAGATTCCAAAAACCAAAAAAGGAAACGAGATTTGAATTAGCAATAATCTCGTAACAGATTTGCAGATCCTAAAATCATGTTGTATCAGTTCCTAAAAACATGTAGAATTTAGCTAAACTTCCGTCAACACCCCTTCAAATTGGTGTGTGTAAGTCTTGAACGCCCAACTTGCTCGTGAAGGTATCGAAATATTTGCGACCGAGAGCTTTGGTGAAGATATCCGTAAGTTGCAAACGAGTAGAGACGTGCTGAGTGGTGATGATATCGGCAAGGATTGCGTCGCGAATGAAATGACAGTCAACTTCAATGTGCTTCGTGCGTTCGTGGAAAACTGGGTTGGAGCTGGAGCTGATATGTAACGCGGCCTGACTGTCACAATAGAGCAACATTGGCCGAGGTGAGATACACCAAGATCCTTGAGCAATGCCTTGAGTCAAATGAGTTCGCAAGTCGTCATG
Source organism: Gynandropsis gynandra (assembly GCA_036759665.1). NCBI lineage: Eukaryota > Viridiplantae > Streptophyta > Magnoliopsida > Brassicales > Cleomaceae > Gynandropsis > Gynandropsis gynandra. Next base: position 10,378,577 of record CM071862.1, read on the forward strand.
GCCATAGCTCGATATTCGGCTTCGGCGGATGATCGGAAAACTACATTTTGTTTCTTTGTTTTCCAAGAGATAGGTGAGGAACCCAATTGAACAAACCATCCCGTAAATGATCGTCTGCTCAGCGGACAACCTGCCCAATCGGAATCGCACCACCCATAAACAGTAAGATCAGAATCAGAACGAAGAAGAATACCTTGTCCGGGAGTTCCTTTGATGTAACGAACAACCCGAATAGCGGCATCCCAATGTGCACAATGAGGGGCCTGCATAAACTGCGTGAGAACCTGCACTGAGTAAGAAAGGTCCGGGCGGGTCGCGACCAAATACAATAAATGTCCCACCAACCGACGATAGGCTGGCAGATCGTCGAAGAAATCTCCATCAACAGATAGCACATGATGATTCTGATCCATCGGAATTGATACAGGTTTAGCTCCAACTAGTCCTGACTCGGATATAATATCGAGCGCGTACTTGCATTGACAAAGATAAATACCCGAGGAATTACGCGCAACCTCGATGCCCAAAAAATACTTAAGGTGACCAAGATCCTTCATATGAAAACATGATCCCAAATAGTCCTTGAACGCTGCAATTTCCGTCGGAGAAGTGCCCGTAATAATCAAATCGTCCACATATACCAGCACCACCAAACGAATTGTGCTAGCAACAAAGGTGAATAAAGAATGATCGGAGGGCGATTGGCGAAATCCATAAGACTTGAGAGACTGGCCGAGCTTGGCAAACCAACATCTCGGAGCCTGTTTAAGTCGATATAAAGACTTCTTAAGGCGACACACTAGCGAAGAATCATGAGCCGGAAAACCAGGAGGAGGCTTCATGTATACCTCCTCATGAAGATCACCGTGAAGAAACGCATTGTGGACATCCATTTGATGTATTTCCCAATCCTGAGCAGCGGCAACGGCAAGAACAAGACGAACCGTAACCATTTTTGCAACGGGAGCAAACGTTTCGTCGTAATCAAGTCCTTCGATTTGGTTATTCCCAAGAACGACTAACCTTGCCTTATAGCGTTCGATCGTACCATCGGAACGATATTTAATATTAAAAAATCATTTGCTTTATATCGCCTTTTTCCCCGGGGGCAGAGTGTCGAGAGTCCAAGTTTCATTCTTCTCGAGAGCTTGTATTTCAGAGTTAATGGCGTTTCTCCAATTCGTATCAGCCAACGCACCTTTGTATGATCTGGGTTCGGTCCCTGAAGTCACAGCAGCAAGGAAAGCACAGTGAGGCGGCGAGAACTGGGCACAAGTGACGTAGTGCTGGATCGGGTAGACAACAGAGGAGGACGAAGTCGAATCGCGGTTAATCTGTACCGTGTTAGTGACAAAGTCATGTAGACGAGTGTATGGAAGCTTAACTCGCTGACCTTTCCCAAGTTGAGATGAGGCCGAGACACCCAGATCAGAATCTATTTGCGTGGACGCTGCAGGTGGCCCCAAGTCTGAGTCGGCAATGAGAGACGAAATTGCCAGTGAATCCCCCCTTGCATTAGAATTCGAGTCATCACGAGAAGCCTCCGGGACCACAGTAGGTGCTGAAATCGACGAGGATGAGGTCAGAGGCTGAGAGGAAGAAGAAACGACATGCTCGAGTTCAACATCAGGCCAGACCCAATCCGAGAGAGATGGCAGCACCGAGTCTGTGGGATGAGTAGAGGAGCAAGGTGTTGTCGTCGAGAAGGGAAATAGATCTTCGCAGAAGACAACATCGCGAGAAACAAAGAACCGTTGTCGATCGAGATCATACACTCTCCACCCTTTCTTTCCGAACGGATAACCAACAAATATGCAGCGACGACTGCGACTTGCGAACTTATCCCTATTTGTGTCTTGATTATGAGCATAACACAGTGAACCGAAAACACGCAGATGTGAGTTGTCTGGTTCCGAGCCATGTAATATTGCGAAAGGAGTCTGATTCCCAATGACGGAGGATGGAGTTCGATTGATGAGAAAAGCTGCGGCAAGAACACTATCACCCCAAAATTCAATGGGTAAATTGGCTTGGAAAAGCAAGGAACGAGCAATGTTGAGTATGTGCCGATATTTACGTTCGACCCTTCCATTTTGCTGTGGTGTTCCAACACAAGAAGTCTGATGAACGATACTGTGGTCTAAGAAAAATTTTTGAAGACACATGAACTCTGTGCCGTTGTCCAAACGAACAGTTTAACCCGTTTGTCAAATTGTCGATCCACCATCGCAAAAAACTGTCGAATATGAGTAGATACATCGGTTTTATTTGTCAGCAAATATACCCAAACGCCTCGCGAGAAATCATCCACAATAGTAAAAAAATATTTGGCACCTGAGAAAGACGGGATGCGATATGGCCCCACACGTCGCAATGTATAAGCTAAAAAATAGATGAAGTTTTATTGGAACTGTCGGGAAAACAATCTCTAACATGTTTAGCACGGATACAAACGTCACACGCCTTATTTGAGATCTCAAAACGAGGAGAAAAATTCAAAATAGGAATCAAATCTAAAGGCTTCGGAGAAGGATGTCCAAGACGTCGATGCCACGTATATCTCGAACAAAGAGAACCCGTCCGAACTTTCGCAGCCGTCTCAACACCACGAAAATAATACAAACAATCTCGCATCTCACCCGCTCCAATCACCATCTTGGTAATTTGGGCCTGAATTACGCAGAGCTTGTTAGTGAATTGTACCACACAATCCTGTTGCTCTAACAACTGAGACAACGAAATAAGATTGAAACTCAACCCCTCAACAAAAAACACGTCTGTCAATACCAAATTTCTGCCCAACCGAACATTTCCTTGTTTCAATGCCATATATCGACGTTTATCCGGCAAGTAAATCGAACACGGGCAATATCCGTGACATCCATCAAGTAGGAGAAATCACCTGTCATGTGGTGAGAACAACCTGAATCAATAATTCAAGAAGAAACAGATACATTACCGGATTGAGTCTCTGTAGCTCCAATCTTGGTGGCGTTTAGCAGTGCCGCAATCGTCTTCCATTGTTCGTCACTCACGCCATGAAGCGCGTCTCTATCTGTAGCAGTAACCGTCGGTTGAGACAGAGTTGGGGCCATGTTAACTCGGGCAGAATTCGGAGTACCACGTGCTCTGGTGGACAGAGCAGAAGCAGAAGAAGAGAACGTGCATCGTCTCCATCCCGTGCGGTTACTCCACCACTCCGGGAAGCCGAGAATCTGAAAACACCCTTCGGCAGAATGTCCCGAGTGGCTGCAATTGGAGCACAGGAGCTTGGCTTTCTCGTCAGCCGAGACACATGAAGGCTGGCTCGATTTAGCTGCAAACACCATTGCAGCAGGTCGTTCCTCAATCGATTTCGAGGAGAAACGAGAACTCTCATCCTGCAGAACGACATTGTACACAGTGTCGAGGTCTGGCGAAACATCACGGGATAAGAGATTCGAGCGAACGACCCCATATATCGATTCGTCGAGGCCCATAAGAAAATCGTGAACCCTGTCCTCGTTTCTGTCCTGTTCGAGCTTGGAGTTGAGATCACATGTGCATTTTCCACATGTACATGCACGAAGCGGTCTGGAATTCAACAGATATCGCCACAATGTGTTGAGTTTTCCATAATAAGCATCAACGGTCATTCCTCGCTGTGAGAAATTCGCCAATTCAGAGCGCAAGCGTTGAAGTCGAGGGCCGTGCTTCACCGCAAAACGACTTTGCAAGTGCTTCCAGAGATCAGCAACGTCCTCCCGATGAGCCACGTCAGATTGCAGCTTCGTCTCAAGAGTGTTCTTGAGCCACGAATAACCAGGGCATTGTTGGTGTCCCAATCTTCAAAATCAGGGGAAGAATCTGTCGGACGAGGAATTTTTCCGTCGACGAAGCCGAACTTCTTCCTCGACTTGAGAGCTTGTCGGAAATTAATGGCCCAATCGTCGTAATTGTTTCCACGCAACAAAGGTTGCGAGAGAACAAGTCTCGGGTTGTCACCAGCGGTGATGTCGAAAGGAGTGATCGTTCGCCGTTGGTTCGAAACGGTTCTGGCAGAGGAACCATCGGTCGGTTGCACAGAGGCAGTAGTGCCTGTCGATGACATGGTCGGAGTTCGGTTCGAGATCGGTCAGGAATCGGATCGAATCGAGAAAGAGAAGAATCAATTAGAAATATTCGGGCTCTGATACCATATTACGGTGAGCCACAAAACGGCAGAATTTTTTGTATATGATTGAAGGGGTTTCAGGAAGGTTATATACAACAGATCCGAAACACCAAAAAAGGAAACGAGATTTGAATGAGCAATAATCTCGTAACAGATTTGCAGATCCTAAAATCATGTTGTATCAGTTCCTAAAAACATGCAGAACTTAGCTAAACTTCCGTCAACATAGTGTCATTACAGTTACATGATCAACCCCAATTTGTTCACTTATTAACGACACTGCCACTAGGATGTCATCACTTGCCATTAGACTTCAAATATGAGTTGATATTTCGCGTTATCTGATCTAAACAACTCGCTACATATTTGATATAGATTATCAGGACAACTCGATTCTAAAATTCTAAATCCATTTGGAGCGTTATCTGATCTAAACAACTCGGTACGTATTTGATATAGGTTATCAAGACAATTCGATTCTGAAATTCTAAATCCATTTGGATTCGTTTCGGAAGAAGCCATACAAGGTGAATTAAAAAATAATATAAAAGTTAATTTAAAATAATATATAAATTTATATTTTATTTGCTGTTTATCATTTTATTTTAAATAAATTTACTTTATTTTTAGGAAGAAACAGAAAATTTCAAATATGAAAAATCTGAATGATCTAAAATTGAATTTGGTTTTAATAGTCCTAAAACCGAATTAATTGAACCGATCCGAACGAAAAACATTAAGATCCAATTCGTTTCTCTTTTTTAAAACGCAATATGAATAAAAAATCAAATAAATCGAACCGAAATGTCAAATATGGGCTGAGCCTAACTAATCCCAAAAGTTAGCTCATACAAGTCCCAAGGTTCATGTCCTACCCGATATGGGACAACTTATCATAACACTCCCCCTCACGAAATCAAATTAACCACGTGTACTTGCGATGCATGAACCTAAACCAAGTGTGATGTGTATCATGGATTAGACAAACCGAAACATTTCACCCGACATTGTGGTCAAAACGGAGTCAACCCCATCCCACACATTCCCTCCGCACGTCTCCGTTTGGTTTTCTCCTCTTCCTTCATAGAAGCAATATCTCTCCCTCTCCAGGTAATCCTCTTCACTAACACCTTTTAAATGTTGTTAGGACTCTTATGTTTTAATCTAGCATTCCTTTATCCTATTAGGGAGATTGCATTCTCACTACTACTTATTTGATTAATAGAACTCCAACAAAATATTAAATGGATGAAAAGATCTTTTCTTAGCAAAAATAAACATAAATTTAGTTCTAGGACTAAATTTATAAGAATGTTTGTCTTCTTCAAATGTCTTAGAGCTTTTATCTAACTCTTTGTTGCCTATTCCTAGTATTGATTTGCTTGTCTCTTTACCTCTTGTTCTATCTCATTTAAATTCTTTTGTTTGTGACTATGTCCTTCCATATTCTTTTTATCATGTTGTTTTTATTTCTAGACCAAAAAGACATTCCAAATCTCCACATTATCTTATTGTTTTTATTATCATCAACTTCATAGTTATGTACCTCTTTCTAATGATACTCTTTATATTTGTTTGGTTTTGATTCTTATTCTCCACTGAATTTTCTTTTAAATCTTATATTCTAAATATTACTTCAGAACAAAAAAAGAATTAAAAAAACTGTAAAATCAAATAAATGTTAGACGTTATGCAAATAAAACTTAATGCCTTATCACTATTATTTGGACTGTTTATTATTTACCTCATGATAAATGTGTAATAAGTTGTAGATGGGTTTATATAAAATTTAATGTTGATTGTACTCTCATATCAAATTCGTTTAGTGGCCAAGGGATACACACAAGAAGGATGAATAGACTATGTAGATACTTTTAGTTCAATTGTAAAAATGATAAAGATTAGATTATTTCTATGTTTGATTGTTGCACATAACTTGTTTTTTACTCGAACGGATGTCACAAATGAGTTTTTATGTGGTGAAATTGATGCGTAGATCTATGACTTTTACATATTAGATATACACCAAAACAGAGAGATTTTTTTTCTACTAATGTTGTGTCTAAACTCAATAAATTTCTGTATGATTTAAAACAAGCCTCTAAACAATGACATTCTAAATTCTCTTTTGTTTTATTATCTTTTGTTACAAGTAGTCTTCTTTTTATCATTCCTTGTTTTTGAATTCATATGTTGCTTGTTTTATTGTTTTATTAGTTTATGTAAATGATATTTTGATCATTGTAACAATTTCTATGTTACAAATTCTTTGAAACATATTCTACATTGATCATTCAATATTAAAGATCTTTGCCCCCATAAATATATTTTGGGTTTGGAAATTGCTAGGATTCACAAGGGTCTTACTAGCAGTAAAAAAAAGAAGAAGCATACTTTAGCATTATTAGAAGATTTTTTAATGTTAAGCTGTAAGTTAGTTATTATTCTAATCGAAGTTAATTCCAAGTTTTCATGAAAAATCATTATGTCTTTTATGTTCCTAGATACGACGACATACGACTTATTGGTAAGTTATATATTTTACTATCAATAAATCTAATATATATAATTCTATAAATAAATTGAGTTAGTTTATGTCTGTCACACATTTAAACTTAGTAGTTGCTTTTTGGATACTGCGTTATTTGAAACATAACCTTGGACAAAGTTGATTTTATTCATATATTTTACTATGCAGTTGACGGGATTTATCGAAGCTTCGTTTAGATATAAACAATGAGATCTGATACGAAGCTGTGGGAAGTACGATGCAAGTTTGCCGGAAGTGGTTGTAAATGGAAATTACGCGTGACAACAATCCCGAATTCCAAACGATTTAATGTGAGAACACACCATCCAATTCGTAACTATTCACCTGTATCTAAATGGACCGAAGTTACAAAGGGTACAACGCAAATGGTTAAGGATTATTTGAAAGAGGTATATACCGGAAATTATGAACACCTCTAGCAAAAGAATTGATGGCTCGTGTAAAAGCAAAATACGGTGCTAATGTATCGTATTTGATGGTATTAAGAGGCAAATGCGGTGCTAAAAAGGAGATTCATGGTGATGACTTTGAACATTATAGGAGGCTTCCAGGGTGGTTGCACATGTTTGCAAAAAGAAATCTCGTATCTGTCGCAAATCTTCAGCTCAACAATGATTGGAAAAACTTCAAATACCTTTTTATGGCTGTTGGAGTGGCTGTAAAAAGATGGAAATACATGCGTAAAGTGGTTGTTGTGGATGCAACATTTCTGACAGGATTGTACAAGGGAGCGTTGATTGTGGCGATCGCGCAAGATGGTGAACATCACCAATATCCTATTGCATGGGGAATAATCGACAAAGAGAAGGACGAATCATGGACGTGGTTTATGTCAAGATGGAAAGAGGTGATACCGGACGGACGTGATGTCGTTGTGATATCTGATCGCCATAAAAGCTTGATCAAAGCAGTCCAACAAGTGTATAAACAAGTTGATCATGGTTTTTGTGCGCGTCATATATCGCAAAATATAAAGAGCTACGTCAATAAAGGCCATGGTAGAAAGACTTCAAAGGGTGATACTGTGGCGGAAATGTTTTTAAAATGTGCAGCACATACACGAAGAACGAATTTGAAGTGCTATTGAATGATTTGAAGGCCAGGTACAAAAATGACTTTTGTGACTTTTGTGACCTCTGCGACCCTTGTACCCTTTGCGACACTTGCACCTCTGCCACCCTTGTACTCTTTGCGACCTTTGCACCTCTGCCACCCTTGTACCCTTTGCGACCCTTTGACCCCTGCGACCCTTGTACCCCTGTGACTCTCGTACCCCTGCGACCCTTGTACCCCTTCGACCCTTTCACCCCCTAGAAGATGAATACACTTGTAAACGAGACAAGTGTACTTGGTCAGGGACACGTAAATAAAAAGCTGATAAAAACTTTTGAGGTGTTTACCGAAAAAGTTTCATGCCACCCTTGTGACTGTTGTGACCTTTGTGGCCATTTTTGACCTTTGTGACCTTTGCGCAGGTATCCTAATGTAGCAAAGTATTTGGAGAAAGCGGAACTTGATCCCGTTATGTGAGCAAGATGCAAATTTAAGGGAGAAAGGTACAACTTATTAACCACTAATGGCGTCGAGACAATAAATTCAACGTTGAAGAAGTAAAAAAAATTACGATCCTAGGGCTTTTAGATATTTGTTTGGGAAAGACAATGAAATGATTCAATAGGTATAGATTGGAAGCAGCTACCGGTGATGATTCTCAAAAGTTAACACCTTACGTTGAGAAAACATTACATGAACGGTTTGGACAGGCATCCAAGTATGATGTTATTGAATTGAACAGTCTGAGTGATGAGTATGAGGTGAGAAATGAGATGGGTAGAATATTCGTAGTGAATCTTCAAAAAAGAACGTGAAAATGCAAAATGTTTTATGTGGATAAGTATCCATGCAGTCACGCAATTGCGGCATCACATAAGGTTGGTAAAGGTCACGAGATACCAGATCTATGTTCAAAATACTACCTTCGGGAGACATGGCGTTCAGCTTACCAAGAAATCGTGTATCCGGTTCCTGATTATAGTGATTGGGACATTCCTCCTCAATTTACTGAAGTTACGGTTCTACCTCCTATGCTGGCTAAGAAAAGGCAAAGCGGGAGGCATAAAGAGAATCGTTATCCTGGACCCGGTGAGGCTCGGAGAAGTACCCATCTTCGTCGAGACAAACCCCATCTGCTTTGTCGAGACAAACCCCATCTTTGTTGAGACAAACCCCGTCTTCTTCATCGGTACCAATCCCATTTTTGTCGAGACAAACCCCGTCTTCTTCGTCGAAACAAACTCCATCTTCAAAAGCCAGCATCACTGATAGTGTTTGGAACGTGACAACCGAGACAACGCGGACTTCAAAAAAAGAAAGGTTTGTTAGTTAGTAATTGTGTAATATTATATTATTTATATTATTTTGATTAAACCTTTTGTGATTTTAATCATTATACTTCGATAAATTCTTCATTATAATTCGACCCATGCGACCCTCAGTTGGATTAAATTAGAGCCCATCCGACTCATGCGACCCAATATGACTCATTGTGCGATTCAGCCGATCCATGCGACCTCATGCGAACAAATATGACTCATGCGACCAATGTGACCCTTCCGACCCATGTCTAATTTAGAATCAATATAGACAATAAAACACTACTATCGCTTCTGAAACACATGCATTGGTTATACACAACTCAACTAGGGACACATGGGTCATAATCTGTTTTAACCATTGATTGACGTTGTAAACATATTGTTTTGATTTGTTTTGTCATTTTATCATTATGAACCCTGTAAATTTTTGCATCTATTGATCAATATATGCGACCAAGCGATCCATGCGACCCTCAATTGGCATTAATCAGTTTTAAGTTGTAAATGTATTGTTTTGATTGGTTTTTGACATTTTATCATTATAAACCCGTAAATTCGTCGATTTGCATTTATTGATCCTTATATGTGACCGTGTGACCCATGCGACCCATACGACCCTCAATTGGAATTAATTAGTGTGACGTTTTAAATGTATTGTTTTGATTGGTTTTTGACATTTTATCATTATAAACCCGTAAATTCGTCGATTTCGTATGTGTTGATCCTTATATGCGATCATGTGACCGATGCCATTATCAATATGCCATTATCAATATATTTGAGTTGTATACGTCTAATTTAGAATCAATATAGACAATAATATAAATAATATCGACATTCGAAAAAAAATGTTGTATGTATTTTTTGAGATTTTGTCAAACTCATCCGACGAGTTCTTAAAACACTAATATCGCTTTTGAAGCACATGCATTGGTTATAAACAACTCAACTAGAGACACATGGGTCATAATCTGTTTTAACCATTGATTGACATTGTAGATATATTTTTTTAATTGGTTTTTGACATTTTATCATTATAAACCCGTAAATTCGTCGATTTCGCATTTATTGATCCTTATATGTGACCGTGCGACCGATGCGACCCATGTGACCCTCAATTGGCATTAATTATTTTGACGTTGTAAATGTATTGTTTTGATTGTTTTTTGACATTTTATCATTATAAACCTGTAAATTCGTCGATTTCGCATTTATTGATCCTTATATGTGACCGTGCGAACCATGCGACCCTCAATTGGAATTAATTAGTTTGACGTTGTAAATGTATTGTTTTGATTGGTTTTTGAAATTTTATCATTGTTAACTCATAAATCCTTCAAGTTCGCATATATGCGACCCATGCGACCCGCCGAAAATTCCATCACCAAAATTCCCGCCGAAATTTTCATCAAATTTGAAAAAGTTTGAAAAAATGTAACGTCTGCGACCCTTGTACATCTTCAATCATGTCTTTTCAAATTCCATCTGACGACGATTCGTATCAAGGTCATGTTCCATCAATTTCCTTTTTTACAATAACGTCATACCCTCTCTTGAATTCTCATAATCTTCCATCAATTTTTCCCGAAAATGCCACATTTCCCTCATTTTTCAGAGAGATTTTTCCGCTATATGGAGAACTACATTGTAATCTTCCTAATTTGTCGGTATTTTACATGTAGAGAATGTACAAATTTGACTTTGTTGTTCGTTTTTTGTTACAGGACATCTCAAAGATCTTCTTTGATGATTATATTTACGGGAAAAAGAGAGACAACAACACAATAACACTTAAATGGGATGGGTCTAACAGAACATGGGAAGTCAAGTTAGATGGCTTCAGATTCATTGATGGGTGGAAAGATTTCTCCAACAACTTACACTTACGTGTTGGAGATTACTTACGTTTCTGTGACGAAGGTGACATGGTTTTTCACGTCACCTTCACCACCCCTGCTCAGAGGATTGTCACGGTGGTACCAGTCACTCGTTCGAATCTGGCTGTAGATGCATTGGTATTTATTTGAACTTGAACTTCATGTTTGTATTTATTTGGTTTTTTAACAATTATTCAATAGCAAGTATTATTGTTAGTATCGCTGTTTTGTGGATTTACTATTATTGTTACAAGGGTCGCGGATGGACAAGGTTCGAAAGGGGAGAAGGGTTGCAGGGGTCCAAGGATCGTAGAGGGATAAGGGTCGCAGATGGACAAGGGTCACAAAGGGACATGGGTCGCACGGATTTGAATGTCGTAGATGGATACGGGTCGTAGAGGTTTGAGTCAATTATTTGTAAATAATTGTATTGGTAAACAATAAATAATAAATTATTCATATTATTTGTAAATAATTGTATTGGTAAATAATGAATAATAAATTATACATATTATTTGTAAATAATTGTATTGGTAAATAATGAATAATAAATTATACATATTATTTGTAAATAATTGTATTGGTAAATAATGAATAATAAATTATACATATTATTTGTAAATAATTGTATTGGTAAATAATAAATAATAAATTGTTCATATTATTTGTAAATAATTGTATTTGTAAATAATAAGGGTTGCAGGGGTTCGAGGGTCGTAGAGATATAAGGGTCGCAGGGGTCCGAAGATCGCAGAGATACAAGGGTCGCAGAGATAAAAGGGTCGCAGGGTCGCAGGGTCGAATGGGTAAAATCGTCGAACGACCCTTGTACCTCTACGACCGTTGTACCTCTACAACCCTCGAATCCCTGTGACCCTCGAACCATTGTACCCGTTCGACCCTTGACCCTGCGACCCTTTTACCCCTGCGACTCCTTTTATTATTATGAAGAAATTTTAAAAAATAACAATGTACCAAATATTTAAAAAAAAAAACAATGTACCAAATATTTACATCTTCCATTCCAAAAAGAATAACAATGTACCAAATATCAAGTTAATCTCAAGGTGGAGGGATACATTTTCCATTATTAAATACCCCAGCCGCAATCTTCTCACGCATGGAAAGAACATTTTCGTCGCAAATGCAGTGCAAATCATTACGTGTTTTCATTATCAAGGCTTCTACGAATTTGTAGGCGTAAACATCACAGTCATTCGAGGTTTTGTTCTGTGTCAGATCTTCATAATACTCATATTTCCATTCATCTTCTCCAGAAGCCAAAGAAGGAAACCCTCCGAGAATGAACATCTTGGGGACAACTTTTCTTAGATTCTCAATCACCGAACAGATATGTGTTTTCTTAAACCTCCGCTGATAGTCGTAAACCGTGATGCATCGGGTTCTGAAATCCGCTTTGATGGCTACCCAATGACATCCTACATATATACTACTGAACGATGGAATGTTTAGAACCGAGACAAAGCCTTCGAAATCACTCATTGGTTCCGTACTTCTGAATGGATACTTGCCATTCAAACATTCACTAAGAAATTCCGGGACAGTGTCCATACCCTCGTACGACCACAACTTGAGGATCTGCATGAAAGCAACAAGAAAAACGTAAAATTTCTTAAATATCGCGGGGAATGTCTTCATGCGATAATACTGCACCAACAACGCCTCCTCCAATTACTGCAAAAAAAAAAAATTAACACACATGAATACATATGACACAAAATGACCTATGTGACTTCGGGTTTAAGAAAACTTACATCATTTTCACGCCATACGTCGGGTTTTAATATAATCTCCCAAAATTGTGGCCCCCGGAGACTATCTAGATTAGATTTCCACCAACTCTCATGTCCAGGTTTCGTCAGGAACATATATAGAGCAGTCAACCTTTCACCGCTTGCACTAGTGAACGAAGGTTCTCGGGTTATCGAGCCCTTTTCTAATCCCTTAGGCTTCCACCAGAGCGAAGGTTCTTCAACCACCTTTTTATCGAGTTCTTGAACCACCTCTTTTTTGGGTTCTTGAACCACCTTCTTTTTCGGGGTTCTTGGACTCCACCAACATCTTTCCCTCGCCCTTTCGATTGCACTGTTCTTGCTCTTTTTGCCGGCGGAAGTTCAACATATGTCTTCCGTGGTCTTAAAACTCATTTAGGTACCGGTGGAGGTTCAACATATGGCGCAGACTCCTTTGATAAAGGTCCAGCACCTGCATAAAATTTACTTCATTAAACATATGGCGACCAATGCGACCCTGTGACCTATGCAACCTTTTGTGACCCATTCGACATATACGACCAATGCGACCTTTGTGATTCAAAAGTCCGTACTTACTTGGTGGAACTTCCTTATTCTTAGAGAGGACCTCTTCGAGAGGATCCACTGTAGTATCCTCGGAAGGAACCTCCTTATCCTTAGAGGGGGCCTCTTTGACAGGATCCACTGTAGTATCCTCGGAAGGAACCTCCTTATCCTTAGAGGGGCCTCTTCGATAGGATCCACTGTAGTATCCTCGGAAGGAACCTCCTTATCCTTAGTGGGGGCCTCTTCGACAGGACCGACTGTAGTTTCCTCGAAAGGAATCTCCTTAGGGGCGACCTCTTCGACAGGACCGACTGCAGTTTCCTCGTCGGCAACTTCATCGACGATGACCACTAGAGCATCTGCATAAAATTACTTCATTCATTAGACTCATCGTCGTTACTTGATGTGACCCTTGCGACCCATGGGACATATGCGACCCATGCGATTCCAGTGACCCATGCGATGCCAACGACCCTTCGACTTTTACGACCGTGTGACTTAAACAGCCATGCGACTTATGCGTCTTTTGCGACCCATGCCGACTCTCGATGGAAATTGACTCAAATGAACTTTTTCACTAATTATTACTTACTTGATGGAACTTCATCAGGAGCAACGACTGCAATAACCACTCTGAAAATGTATTTAGTTATAGGAATAGTGGCGACAAATGCGATATTTTCAACTAATCTTGAAATGTTTGCCAAATCCTCTTCTGACCCATCTGCAGAGTCATTTTTAGCCTCTGACTCAACCGGCTCTTTTCTTGACACTAGATATGGAAATTGAAGGAATTCAAAATCATCATCTCTAATAGTGCCGGAAGATTGGTTTGTGGTGCTCGCATCTTTCTCGGCAGATTTTGATTTTGCCTTTTCAGCACCTTTGGGATTTGCCGCCTGTGCTTTTGGATTAGGCAAATGAAACCCGACATCCCTTAGAAGATCTCTTACGGTTGTTGATGATTGTTTTCTCCGACTTCTTTATTTCCTTCATTAGTTTCTGCTCTAGTGTCAGACGGACTGCAACTTCTTCTCCTTCTGCTTCATCCTCACCTTCTATTTCAGCTTCAGCTTCAGCATCAGGTTCAGCGTCACTATCTCTTTCTTCATCACCTTCAGCAACACCTACCCTTCCTTCATCTTCTGAGTCTTCAATCTCTATTATTTTTTTCGCCCATGCTCTTTTTCCTCTTAGTCCCCTTCCCTTTCCCCTTCCTTTTCCACTTCTTTTGATCACCAAGAACTTCTTTTCGCGTCAGCAATTCGTGCTTACGGATGTCCTCCCAACAAATACCCTTCGGATTTCTATGAATATGTTCCATCCATATCTGAAAGTCAGGATCGTGACATCCCTCATAATCGTCCAGATCGAAAAGTAAACCTTCCTATCGTGTTCAGCATGAAGAATACTTCGAATATCCTGAAAAACAAAAAATAACCATTATTACCCTCTGTGACCCTTGTTTTCCTTCTGACCGTTGTGTAATTGTTACCTTAGAATCTTCGATCAGCCTTATCACATCTACATACTTCAGGTTAATAGTTGATTTAACCATCTTCTTGCACATTCTTGGGCATGATGGATCCACATCCATAACATCAACATACCATCCCTAAACTAAGGATGGTTTCGAATGGAAGTAACTGAAACATTAAAACAAAATGATAAGAATGCAAAAAGTACGAAAACATTCAAGTTATTTGAATAATATATGCAACTTACCATTAGTGATATCATGAAACCGCCACAATACCATTTTGGTTTCGGTGATTCCTCGCTAACATGCTTGCGGCAAGTATCCACAATCATCTCAAATGTGTAACGCCCCCATGGAAAGCCTTCACAAAATTCCAAGTCATCAACCATGTCAATGAGATCATGACTGATAGAGTTGTTGATGAAGGCTTGTGAGCCATAACTTGCGCCAACAACATCAAAGTTCCCAACCTCGTCCGGTCATCGGCATTCTTCGCCTTCACAAGCTTTCCAATGATTTGTGCGGGGGGTGAACTTTCCACGACCTAAATTCTTCTGCAAATTAGTGCATGCTCCACTATAGAGTACCGGATGGGAACACCGTTTAAGACAAACCACAACTCCTTCTTGTCCCGTACAATCATAGATTGATTTAGGAGGATAAAAATTTGAACCTTAATCAATGTGGAGTCACATTGGAAATGGAATAAATGCCTAAATTGTGACTCCTTCTCGAAGTAATGCAACTCGTATTCATCTAAGATTCCTATCAGCTTCGTTATTGTCTCGTGAGGATAACACTTGGTGGTGATCCTTGATATTCTGTCCATGTGCTTGAATTCATACACAAACTTCGGCTTTGGCGCCACCTGCAAAATAACCAATTAATTAAGAATACATTATACTTCTACCGACTCAAGCGACCCATGCGACTCAACCTACCAATGCGACTCAACCGGCCCATTCGACTCAAACGACCTTCGGACCCTCTGCGACACTCAACCGTCTCACTGAGACTCAAGTAACCCATGTGACTCAATTGACCTATGCGACTCAAGCGACCCACATGGCATAATATCAAGCGGTCCATGCGACTCAAATGACCCTTGCGACCCCCTGCGACGCTCAAGCGACCATTGCGATCCAAACCGACTCACTGAGACAACTGACTCAAACGACCTTTAGACCCCATGCGACGCTCAAGTGACCATTGCGACCCAAATCGATTCACTGAGACAACCGTATCAAACGACCCTTAGACCCCCTGCGACGTTCAAGCGACCATTGCGACCCAAACCGATTCACTGAGACAAGTGACTCAAATGACCCTTAGACCCCCTGCGACGCTCAAGCGACCATTGCGACCAAAACCGACTCAATGAGACAACCGACTCTTGCGACTCAACCGACTCAACGACACTCACACCCATTTCAAATCAATAAACCATTTTGTGACTCGACAGCTTGCAAAACCCTAGAAAATCTATTTACACTTATTGACGCCATTGAAGATTGACTCGTGCTCTGTTCTTCACTGCTGCTGCTGATTCTAGCCATTTCCTTCTTGCCAACTTCAAATCGAACCCTCTCAAGTTCGAAATCACTTATTCTTTCTTGCTCTAAACTGTGAAACAGGTTTCACGTCGAAAAACTGTTCAACTTTCTTGCTTTTGACACGATTTGACAGTTTTTCACGTCGAAAAACTGCAGAACGTGGGTTTTTTCACGTTCAAAAATTAAGGGAAAATTTGTATTTTATTCAGTTTTTTTCCGATTTAATAATTATTTTAGGGAAGGGTATTTTTGAAGCGGTTTAGCCCTATGAGGGTATATCTGATATTCCGTCTCTTTGACTTCTTAGAAGTTTAAAAAAAAATGTAACAATTTTTAGTAGTAGTGTTGAAATCGAAAATATCGAACTGTGGTTAATGCTACTTATGAATTAATTTGACTATCTTCCTTATTTAATGAATATTCTTTTTTTATTACACTTCCGACTTTGTTGTTTAGTGATAACACTACCAACATATTGTGAATAACTCAGTTTATCATGAGAGATCGAAACACATCAAGTTAGATTATCATTTTATCCATAAAAAAATACAAGCGGGATTTATGAAGACCTTATGTACAATCTCATAATCAATTGACAAACATTATGGCAAATGCAATATCAACAAATCAGTTCTCTTTTATTTATTTTTTATTTTTTATAAGGTGAAAGTAATTGATTTATTTGACTGCTAGAATAACATTATGTTTGTTGAAAAATTAATAATAATAGTATAATTATAATATATATGTATATAAATGGATATATGTTATATAATTATATATGAATATATATTACTATGTATGTACATTGTACATATAACATGATATATGATGTATATATACATAATATATGATATGCATATTATATGATATATCATATATATACTTATATCATATTATGAATATATTTATTATATGATATATATATATATATATGATATAATTATGAAGAAAAGATAGAAAATTTACCTAGAATTTGAATATGAGAGAATGAAGAGAGTATCAAAGAATGAAAGGAGTTTTGGATTTTGTAAGTTATATATTGAAATGAATGGTTACATTGCCTATTTATAGGAAAGTAAATATGACTCTTCAATATAAAAATCATAAATTCACTATGACCTTTCGCAAAAGAATCATAAATTCAATATGACCCTTCATAAAAGATATTCACAACTTTATATAATTATAATTTATTATAATTATAATACTCTTCCTTAAATATATATCGACTGCCTCGTTAAAAACCTTATCATGGAAAAATTTATGGGATAAAAACCATGATGAGGAAAAAAGAGTGCAACCATAAAAACTCATCCTCGATTGGTCAACCCTTTGTTTGTTCATAAGCTTCAAAGGTGACACATTTCGATGTTATGAATGTGTTTTTTGAATGTTGAAGCGGGGAACACCTTTGTGAATAGATCAACTACATTTTCGTTTGATCTGATATAACGAACATCAACTTCTTTCTTTTTGTTAAGCTCTTAGATATATGAGAAAAATTTGGGAGAGATATGTTTCGTCCTATCGCTTTTGATGTATCCTTCTTTTGTTTGGACGACACATGTTGTATTATCTTCATATAATATTGTTGGATCAATATTAGCCAATAACTCATATGTTCCTTATATATGTTGGGTTATAGCCCTGAGCTACACGCATTCCCTAGTTGTTTCATGGAGTGCAATGATTTCGACGTGATTTGAAGATGTTGCAACTAATGTTTGTTTATGAGATAACCATGATATTGTCGTACCTCCAATAGTGAAAACATATCCATTTTGTGATCTGGCTTTATAAGGATCTGATAAATAGCCTGCATCTGCAAAATCGATCAACTCATGTTTGGAATCTCTAGGATAAAATAATCCTAGATCGATCGTCCCTTGTAAATATCGAAAGATATGTTTAATCTTTGTCCAATAATAACGTGTAGGGGAAGAACTATATCGTGACAAGAGATTAGTAGAAAATGTTATATCAGGACGAATGCAATTTGCTAGATACAAGAGAGCCCCTATTGCACTCATATATAGTTTTTCTGCTCCCAGTATATCTTCATTTTCTTCACAAGAATGAAATTTATCCTTTTCCACATTTAAAGATCTACATACCATTGGAGTACTTAATAAATTTGTTTTATCCATGTTAAAGCGTTTTAATACTCTATAATTCGATTGATGTACGAATATATCATTCTTTAGATGGTCTATCTGAAAAAACTTTGTTTGTCCAAAGTCTTTCATTTCAAATTCTTTTTTCAGATAATTTTTAGCATTTTCAATCTCCTTTGAGGTCCCGATTATATTCAGATCATCAACACAAACAACTATAATCACAAATCCACTTGTTATTTTCTGAATAAATACACAAGGACAAATAGGGTTATTCAGAAATCCTTTTTTTAATAGATATTTACTTAGACAATTGTATCACATACGTCCAGATTGTTTTAACCCATATAAATATCATTATAGTTTGATTGCACACATTTCTTTAGGCTTTCAGTTTGATGTTTCCGGTATTTTTAATCCTTGAAAGATTTTTATGTATATATCATTATCCAAAGATCCATATAGATATGCCGCAACCACATCCATAAGGTACAAATCTATCTTTTTGGATGCAGTAAAAACTGATCAAGTATCTAAATATGATTGCATCCATATAATGGGGAAATATGTTTCCTCATAATCAATTCCAAATCGCTAAGAAAACCCTTGTGTGAAAAGACGTGCCTTATATCTTGTGACCTCATTGTTTTCATTTCTTTTTCGCACAAAACCCCATTTGCATCCAACTGGTTTAACACCATTAGGAGTTTGAACGATGAGCCCAAATACTTTTCTTTTATTCAATGAGTCTAATTCTATTTGCATGACTTCTTTCCATTTTATACAATCATGTCTCTTTTGGCATTCTGACACTGACTTTGGTTTTGGATTATTATTATCATTTTCAATTTCCTTGGATATAAAGAATGAGAATATTCCATCATTATCATTTATTTCATCTCTTCTTATGATTTTCATCATAGATATAGTTAATGGAAATCTCATTATTCTCTATATGCTCATTATTATTTTCATCGCTTTCAATATTATTATCATCTTCCTCATTTGTTTCTTTTGGAATGTTCTCTATGATCTGAGAACTAATATCTTTATCAAACTTCTTTTTTTCCGAGGATTTTTAGCTTTATTTGCAGCCAGTATATATGACTTTGTAACCCGTGTTGTATCCTTGAACCCATCTGGAAGTTAATTTGCAATATTCTGCAAGTGTATAATCTTTTGCACTTCCAAATTATATTGTTTTGTAGAAGGATCAAGATATAACAGTGAGTGTGTTTTCCATGTTAAATCTTGTGAGGCTTGTTTTATTCCTCCTCATAATGCTGGGAATTCATTCTCATTAAGATGATAATAAGAAAAACGAGCTGTAAGCATGTCACCCGTTTGTGATTCAAGATATCTTATGATGGATGGTTATCCAACATAAATTCCCAATCTTCGTTGTGAGCCCATTTTTATCCGTTGCGGAGGAGCAATCAGAACATATACTGCACAACCAAATACTCAAATATGAGATATATTTGGCTCCTGACCATTTGCTAACTGCAATGGATAATATTTATGAAAAGCATTTGGCCTTATTTGAATTAGTGTTGCAGCATGTAAAATGGCATGTCCCCAAGCAGAAATTGGGAGTTTTGTTCTCATTAGTAATGGTCGAGTAATGAGTTTAAAACGTTTAAGTAACGACTCAGCCATACCATTTTGTGTATGAACATGTGGTACGGGATGTTCTATCTCAATGTCAATCGATGTACAATAGTCATTGAAAGCTTGGAGAGTGAATTCACCAGCTTTATCAAGCTTCACTTTCTTAATAGGGTAATTGGGAAATTGAGCTCACAATTTTGTTATTTGAGCATGAAACCTCGTAAATGCAACATTGTGGGTTGATAATAGACAAATTGATAATAAAACCATCATCAATCAATACCATAAAGTATTGAAATGATCCACTTTGTAGATGAATTGATACACATATATCCCCATGTATTCGTTCTAAAAATGATGGTGATTCATTTGACGATGATGGTCTTATTATCAATTTTCCTGGAGAACAAGCAATACATATGATCTAATGAGATTGAAAAATCTTCTCATTTTTTAATGGATGACCATATGAGTTTTCAATGATTTTCCGCATCATTATTGAACCAGGGTGCCCCAGTCGATCATGCCAAATCTTAAACACATCTTTATACTTTGGGTTGAAAGCGGTATATGATTCAACTACTCTTATCCTTGTGAAATATAATCCAAAGGATAAAGCTGGTAATTTTTCAATATATTTCTTTCTAGAAACCATTGTCATGATATAAAGATATTCACGATTTTCATCATTCATGGTTTCAACATGATAGCCATTTTGGTGAATATCTTTGAAAATCAATAAGTTTCTTTGAGATTGTGGAGAGAATAATGCATCTTGTATAATGAATTTTGTCCCTCCGTACATTATAAAATTTGCTTCTCCACATCCCTAATTCTTTTTTTGCATTTCTAGATATCGTATTAATATTGGATTCATGTATTCTCAACTTCGATAAATACTTTTAATCTTTTAATATTGTGTGCGTTGTACCTCAATCCGCTAAACATATATCTCCATCATTTATATTTAATCGTAACATATTTGATGTTACTTTAATCCGATAAAGATTTGACGAACCTGAAAAATATGAAATTAAAATTGCATATAACAGTTTAACAAAAAATATTAAAAATAATCTAATAAAAATTTATGTCGATATCTTTTTCATATTTATCATTTTGAATTTTGTTAATAAAATCTACGATGTTCATTCTTTCATATAATAGTGCAGATCCAGTGGGACGGGCATGATAATTTTTCATTAGTAGCTCGTTTTATTATTCTGGAACAAGGATAATTTGTAATTATTTGCGACAGGTTATGAAAATATTCACTCCATATTATGACATTATCAACATGATTCTCCAATTTATCATAATCATTTATAGCTTCATTTTAGAGATTATTTAAAAACATCGCAGAATTATATTCGTTCACAGACTTATAATCTTGGAACTCATATTTATCTAATGACTATTTACCTATAGAAAGATCACATATTTTTGTGATCGAATTTATCTTTAAGAGACTCCCACAAATCTGTGGGATCTTCTTTTGTATGATATTCATCTTTTAGATCATAGGCAATATGATGGCATAGAAAAATTATGGTTTTTATTTTCCTCTTCGGAGGAATTATTGTCTTTATCATTGTGCCAATGACCATTTCACCTTTAGGATGCATTAGCATGTCCATGCCATGTAATTTTCTCCTAAGGCATTAAGTGTCATGATATGACATTCAACAAATCCGACATGATAATTATATTTAAAACAAATTCACTTTATTCATTATCATAATAATTTTTAGAATATGATATTAAATAAAATAAATAATTAATTAAATAAAATAAATAAAAAATTAAATTAGCAGATAATATTAAATAACATAAATAAATAAAATAAATAATTAGGTGGCATAGCTTCCTTTATAAAATAAACAAAAGATAAATAAAAAAGGTATTAAAGTATTATTTGGTTGTCGATCTCATTAATTATATAATATAAAATATGTATTTTATTTTCATTATTTAATTAATAATGTTTGATATTTAGTTTATGATATATTGTATTTAGCCTATGATGTCCGAATTTCAGTTCAGGATGTCCAATATTCAGTCCACGGTTTTCAGTCCATGGTTCCGGTATTCAGTCCATTATGTACGATATTCAGTCCATGATGTCTATATATATATACACTTTTAAATCGAGTCCAATTTGAAAGTTAAAATTGATAGAAAATAAAAAATTGAAGTCATTTTTTACTCTTTATTTTTTTTTCAATGGTGTAAAAAAATTTACGGAATACTTTTCCTTTAACATCTTAAATTTTTTACGGTATATTTTTTTAATGTCGTAAAAAATATTTATGGTGTAAATTTTTTAATGACGTAAAAAAATTACAATGTATTTTTTTAATGGTGTAAATGGAAATTACGGTGTAAAATATCGGGTTTTATTTTTAGTTTGTTAAAAATGATCGTATTGATAACGTGTTGAAAAATTAATAATAACACTATAATTGTAACGTATATATAAGTGTATATATATATGGATATATGTTATATAATTATATATGAGCATATATATTACTATGTATGTACTTGTAGCATTGATATGATATATATATATACATAGTATATGATATATCATTTATATACTTATATCATATTATAATTATATTTATATATGATATAACTAACGAAGAAAATATAGAAAATTTACCTAGAACTTAAATACGAGAGAATGAAAATTTTAGATTTTATAAGTTATACATTGAAATGAATGGTTACATTATCTATTTATAGGAAAATAAATATGACAAAGAGATTCACAGTTTATATAAATAATTTATTATAATTATAATAATGTTATCATTTATATGTTTTAATCTTGATTTTAGGAAAATGATATTAGAAAATTAATTATTGAAATATTTTAATTAATTAACCCTTATATAAGGCACGTAACATACAAAGAACATTTATGTAACTTCTACCTTTAACGAGACTCGGTCGATCTCTTTTAGTGGAGCCTTCACTCCTGAACCCCTAAAAGCCCTACTATTGTTGTTTTCATCTTCTTTGACTTCCGAGAAATTCTAGCATTGTCCTTTTTTTGTTTCGTTTCCGATGTTCTCCCTACAAATTTATCGAATTTAGGTTATTGAAGGCTTCGAGATAATGTCGAATTTCAAGATAGATTTTTAGCACATGAGTCTCACATTGCTCACTAAGGACACCTACAAACTAATTTTTGAAGAGATTCATAGACCTTATCAACGGGTATCATAGCACGTCGATGTTCCAACATGTGGGGACTATTAAGAGTTTCACATTGCTCATTGGTATGAATTAGCAATGCAATATAAGCCTACTAATCTATAAATGAGCTTTTTTAAAATGAGATTTATACAATGATTTTGGATCTAATATGCGATAGATTCTTATCAGGACAATCGTAGCTATTATCTCATGGGGCCACCATCTGTTTTAGGTGCGCATTTATGATGATTATATGGATTGTTCCATTAGTGGGATTGTTTTCCCTTAGGATTTGAGTTTCAGATGTTGAAGACATAGTTTCTACGAGGAAACTGTATGGGGCTGCTAGTTTTGCTTGGATGGTATAATAAGTATGGTTTTTGTTTGTGCTCTGGTCCTCCTTATTTTGTTATGGCTCTCTCGTAATAACCATGATCGAGGAAAATACTCTGAACGAGAGATCTTGCTTGCAAGTGTTAAGAAAGGAGGATGAAATCAATAACTATGACAAGATTTTGTTTTTGTTCCAAAACAATGATATAGAAACACATCAATTATAATTGATGTCTTTGTTTCTATTTTCGTCATTTCGCTTCCAACAACCTAAAATAAGTGTTGAGGACTCAATGGAAAACATTAGCAGAGATGAGGCAAGACACCTGAATGACAAAACCAAGTATGGAAGCCCTAGTTTGAGCCGCTTGATATCAAAAGCTAGAAAGAAGAGAAAGAAATATCCAATCCAATCAATGTTCGGAAAGATTGGTTGTTCAATCGTTCCCTTTTGTTCAGATCTAGGCCTGATCATTTCGAATTTGGTTTTCAATTCGATTATAATAGGTACAAGTTATTTGTTTTTTAAAACCAATAGCCAAACTTAATTCAGTTTGATTATATCAATAAAATACTATAACTAAAGTAAAACACAAATTCTAATTTGTTCAATTATTAATCAATTATTTTGATTTTGTCGATTATTTTATCATATAAAATTAAAATAAATAAAAATATCTGAAAGATTTCGAATAATTGATATGTTTTACAAAATAAAATAAAATATATTATTTAAATTTAATTTTAAATTTTTAAATAATAATAATATATATTAGATAAATATTCATTTGATAAATATCATATACCTCTATTTTTATAGTTTTAAATAATCAATCGGTTATCTACGACTACTCGGTTAATAATCGAACCGATTTCAATGGGTTGAAAAACTTTCGTAGCCGATCGATTATTTTATATATATAATTGAACCGAAATGTCTACCACAAATCTACCATGGAATCCAATGAGCAGCACAAGCGAGATCAATTGTCAGATTTTGAGTGACTCGGAGACATAGAGTGGTGAGTTGAGGGGGACTAACAAACAACTTAAAGAGCCATAGCAAAGGCAATGAAAGTGGTGAATATTACAAGCTTAAAAAGACGATCTGCTTCAGCAGTTAACCAATCGGCTCAACCCTGGCTAACCTCATGACAAATTGTACAGAGTGGTAGGTATTAGGTATTCCCGTTTCAGGTACCGCACAGTCATATGGCAACTACATGCGGAAACTGGAGTTATTAGGTTTTCCGCCTCAGGATCCCAAGGTATATAGCTAACATTAGATGTCGTAAACATTGCCTCTTCATTCGCTTGACCTCATGGTAAAATGATCAGTTCAAGTAATCACGAGACTGTCGTGTACACAAATATATATATGGATGATCATCAGCAAGTCCAGTGTAAATATCACTTCCCAAAGTCTGAGGATCCAACATATCTTAACAAATAACAGGTTTGTCTGAATCTAACCTGGCAAAAAGGGTAATATCACCACCATAGAGATGTTATGCTTAGATCTTGATATCCTTCACCCGTGTGGTTGTTTCATCTAAAGACGGGTGAGAAATCAAAAGCATCACCAAAGAGAGGACATCAATCAGTCATGTTGGGATTCTTTTTTAGTCACTAGAATTACCTTGCATCCTTTCCAACTTCTCATCGGCAGCCCTCAAGGCACGGACGAGATGCTCCATACGGTACTTGTACTTCTCGTTCTCGGTTGTCAGTTCCTCGACCTAGACCTCACCGTCAAACTCAAACGATGATCTGAAGATTGAAAAAGGAAATACATAACAAGTGGATACATTACCCTTCTCTGTTTTTGTTCCAGGCGTCTATTAGCTTCCTCCAACATGGACTGCATTTCGCCGATCTTCGCCAGAAGATCTGTATTCCCTGAATCTGAGGAACAAGAACATGTAAGAAGTGGTATATTGACCATGTTCCAAGATTGCAGGACACAAACACAGGAACATTGTCTATGACATTACCTACCTGTCTTACTCGTCGCAAGAGCAGCTTCGAGCCTAGTCAATCGCTCCTGACAAATCCAACATTTCAATCACAAAAAGAACATATTGCCGAAACAAATTGGATATGAACTACGCAAAAGCAACGGGGATCCAGGAATTCGAATATAAAGTCTGTATTCATTGCAGATTCAACGCAATGTACAGAATCAACGAAAAGAATCGAATGATTCGATTGCACCTCTGCTTGAAGAGCTCTGTCGAAAAAGGGTTTCAGGGTCTCCGACAAATTCTCCGCCATGTTTCTCTCTCTTTCCGCCGCCAATGTCGCTGAATCACTCTTCCCTCTCCTTTCTCTTTACAGCAGCTTGAGGTCAAATCTAATTTTCTTCTTCCAATTTTACCCTCTTCTTTCCCTTCATATATCCCTATATTCCATCCAACAAAATAAGCAGGATATGTTGTAGATTTCTTTGCTTCACGTTAGCGTGGACAAATAGCGAATATCCGTAAATATTCGACTATTTATATTCGTATTCGTCGAATATTTGATTTTAATTCGTATTAGTATTTGTAAATACGGATATTCGTAAATTCGAATATCCGCAAAATATTCGGATATTCGTCGGATATCCGTATCCATAATAAAATCAATTTTTTTAAAAAATAATAATAAAAAATTCTAAATAATTTACATTTTAGTTCTTAAATTAGGGTTAAAACTTTTATAATTTATATTTTAGTCCTTAAATTTTAAATATAATAACTATTTCTTTATATATTTTATATTTGATCTGAAAATCAATTATAATAATTTTTTTATTTATAATTTGATCCTTAAAATTAATTTTATTATATATATCTATATATTAAATAAATTATCTATTTAGTACTTACAGATACGAATAATTGACTATACTATTTGTATTTGTATTTGTATTTGTATTTGTATTTGTATTTGTATTTGTATTTGTATTTGTATTTGTATTTGTATTTGTATTTGTATTTGTATTTGTATTTGTATTTGTATTACTATTTGTATTTGTATTTGTATTTGTATTTGTCGAATATCTAAATCCTGGTATTTGTATTTATATTTGTTCCTATGGATATTTGCTTTTTCGGATCGAATACGGTTCGAATACGTATCAGATGCAAATATTTCGGATATTTTGCCCAGCTCTACTTCACGTATATTTTCTAAAAACTAAAAAATGGAAAAAAGACATATATCTTTATTTTTGTACGTGAAAACAAATATGGTATGATATTTTTTTTCAAAATGAAACTATTTTAAAGTTGAGAGTAAGGACTAAGAGGCGATGTCAAAGTTGAGAGTATGAAGCAAGGAGCGAGAGTCAATTTCGAGTGAGAGCAAGGGGCAAGGAGCGAGAGACGATTTCACGCGATAAGCGATTTCAAAATTGAGTCGAAGAGGATCAGTAGTTGCAAGGGTCACGAGTTTTAGTGAGTCGCTTGAAAGAGTGAAGAAGAATAAACCCAACATTTGTCATGGGTCAGACATTAATTCCTTCTTCAGTTTTTGTCATGGGTTAGTCGCATGGGTCATTAGGGTAAAAAAGTCACAAATATCACATGGGTCACAGTTTATGTCATGGGTTACAATTTATGTCATGGGTCAAGAAGAAGAAAGTCACAAGAATCGTATAAGTCACAAGAAAAAGAAAGTCATGAGGGTCGTATGAGTCAAAAGGATCGCATGAGTCACAGTTTCTATCATGGGTCACAAGAAGAAGAAAGTCACAAGGATCACATGAGTCACAAGGGTCGTTTAGATCGTAAGAGTCACATAGATTACAAACGTCGTATGGGTCGCATGGTCGCAAAGGCTGCATGGGTCACAAAGGTCGTTTGAATCGCAAAGGTCGCATGGATTACACGAATCACAAGAGGAATATGAGTTATATATATTATAAAGGTAAAATCGAAATTGATTTTTTTAGAGAATGGTAAAATTAAAACTTTAATAGGATATCAAGTTTAACTCCTCTCATCCTCCAATAAAATAAATTTAAACTTTTCTACTTTATAAATACAAAATATTTGTTGTATGATCCTTAATCTAATTCTCTGAAAATTTGTGATTTTTTTAGTTTTACCACTTTTTTTGTTATATAGAGTTAAATTATCATCCTTATTAAATTATAAATATCTAATAGATTACAATCTATATACTATATTTAATATTAATAATTAAGAGAGTTTTGTCTATAAATAGACACCCTCATATGTAAAACACACACATAACAAAAGCAAAAAACACTCTTGTTAGTAATTCTTCTCTCTCCATTCTCTCTCTCTCGGGTCTCTCTCTCTCACGTCTCTCTCCTTCACTCCTCTCTTTCTTCCTTTTTAACTTACCCGGTAAGATGTATATATATAATACTTTATTATTTATGTATTATAATATATATACATATTTATAACTCTTAGAATATTATATATATACGTATGCGTATACATATATCTATATTTATATAATATACAATACATATTATTAATATACATACGTATACATATATATTTTAAATCATATTATTATATGTATATAATTATATATGTCTTGTTATATTATTTATATAATATATATTATATATTTTAATATATATTTATATCTATTAATGATTAATTTTTAACACGTTATCAGCACGAGCATTCTAATTAATTAAGAATAAATACAATATTATACGTTATATGTATTATTTTTAATTTCAATTGTTTACGATCTCGATTTCTAATCGATTTTGGTTTCCATTTGGATTCGATTTTCAAGTAAAAAAATTATATATAAAACTCGTGGAATATATATCCCGGTTATAATATATGTTATACTATATGATTCTGCGGGCTCAACCACCAATCAATAATATGGGCTAACTTCAAAAATACCCTCGTAGGGCTAAAACACTTCAAAAATACCCTTCCCGAAAAAAAAATTTTAACTTCAAAAATACCCTTATATATATTGATATTCCCAAAATACCCCTGCGACCTTACGACCCAGCGACCCAGTTCGACCCTGCGACCCTTGTCCCTCTGCAACCCTTGTTCCTCTACGACCCTTGGACCCCTGCGACCCTTGTCCTTCTGCGACCCTTGTTCCTCTGCGACCCTTGGTTTAACTTCAAAAATACCCTTATAAATGTTGATATTCCCAAAATACCC
The DNA here is from genome assembly GCA_036759665.1 of Gynandropsis gynandra. NCBI lineage: Eukaryota > Viridiplantae > Streptophyta > Magnoliopsida > Brassicales > Cleomaceae > Gynandropsis > Gynandropsis gynandra. The sequence goes on from CM071862.1 coordinate 10,407,311, forward strand.
ATAAATACCCCTGCGACCTTACGACCCAGCGACCCAGTTCGACCCTGCGACCCTTGTCCCTCTGCAACCCTTGTTCCTCTACTTTGATTCTCTCAAAAGGGCGATTTCTAACATCTAACCCTAAATTCTCTGAAAAATCTTTGTTACCCGTTAAGGTCACATGGTCGACCCAGGGCATCGTGTTGTCTATTTGTTACTCAATGTCTTGGTAATCGTCGGACTCAGTCTGTATGCAGATACACACAAGTACTTACAACTTGGATGGAGGACTTTGTGATGTATCTGCACTACATAAGGTCTTGGTAATCGGCGGACTCCGACATCAAGCTGTATCCACGTTACCTAAGGTCACAGTTGGATGTCAAATTGGAGAAGGCGTTCAGTCACACACGACTCTTCTTGCGGGGAAAGGCTGCGATGTGTCTTTAAACTCGGCAAATTTGCCCTTTTTTCTTTCCTTTTTTTTCTCGAACTTCTTTTTTCCTTTTTCTTCTTCTTCAACTTTTTTCTTTCCTTTTTTTACCGTTGTGACCTTTGAGACCTTATGTAACTTTTGTGACCTTTGTAACCTTTGAGACCTTATTTAATCAATATTTAAACGTTGAAAATGTCTTATTTTGCATCTATTGTTCGTAAGATTATGACCCAATATGACCCGTTATACGACGCTCAATCGGATTAAATTATAATCAGGTTTAAACGGGTACGACTCATGCGACCACACATAACCCTTGTACGACTCATGCGACCTATACGACTCATGCGACTTGTCGTTTTGCTGTCAGACTCCTGTCTTGCCACCTATTTTACCCTTCCGACCCATGTGACCCTTCCCACCCATGTGACTTGTCGTTTTGCAGTCAGAATCTTTTCTTCCGACCTATGTGACTTGTCCTTTTGCTGTCAGACTCCTGTCTGCCGACCCATGTGACCCTTCCGACCCATGTATATAAGTTAACGTCTACGTCTCTTCTCTTAGTATGCGTATCTAACCCATATTTCTATGAAAAATCTTTTTTACCTTTGTGACCTGCGTGGCGTAGTCACCATTGTCGACGCAGGGCATCGTGCTGTCTATGTGTTACTCAAGGTCTTGGAAATCGGCGGACTCAGGGTTATGCAGTCAGTGACGAGTTGCGGGGGTGAATTAGGTGACGGTGTTGGGTCACTCTTCAAATGTTCACTGGAAAACGAAACACATGTATGCAGTCACTGACGAGTTGCGGGGGTGACTTAGGTGACGGTGTTGGGTCAGTCTCTGCTAATGTAATATTTCTCCAGTGAACTCATGCGACCTTCAATGAACTATCTCTCCAGTGGAAATAGAATTCGCGCAGAGTCTTCGATTGACGTTGTAAATGTATTGTTTTGATTTAGAATCTTTGTAAATATATTGTTTTGATTGGTTTTTGTCATTTTATCATTATACAATAGTAAATTAGTCGAGTTCGCATCTATTCATCAATATATTCATCAATATAATATCGCATAATATTATACAATCTTCAAAAATATTCCAGATTTAAATAAGATATCAGAAAATATCCAGAATATCTCATAGAATATCATCAGAATAACTTTTGTGACCTTTGTAACCCATGGACGACTCACAATCTGTTTTAACCGTTGATTGACGTTTTAAATGTATTGTTTTGATTGGTTTTTGTCATTTCATTATCCTAAACCCGTAAATTCGTCGAGTTTGCATCTATTCATCAATATATGTGATCATGCGACCCATGCGACCCTCATTTGGAATTAATTAGTTTGACGTTGTAAATGTATTGTTTGTTTCGTTTTTGTCATTTTATCATCCTATGCGACCCATGCCACCCTCAAATTTGATTGGTTTTAACATTTTTTTTCATTTTCACCAGAATTCCCGCCGAACTTTTCACCAAAATTTGAAAAAACTTTTCGTATTCCATCTGACGGCGATTCGATGTCAGGGTCATGTCTTTTCGTATTCCAGTCGTTTCCTTTTTTCTAATAACGACACACACTCTCTCTCTAACTCTCATCATCATAATCATATTGTCGAAAATGCAAACGACTGGTGACGGCGATTCGATGTCAGGGTCGTTTTCTTCATATGAGAGGATTTTCACGGTACCAATCACGCATTCAAATCTGGTCGTAGATGCAGTGGTAAGTGAACTCAAACCGATTTATTCGATTCATCAAATCAAGCCGTATATGCATTAGTTTGGCGTTGTAGTAAATTTATTCGGTTATTGCAGACACTTTCGATACAATTTGCGAGGTTGAATGGTCTTTGCGGTAGACAATGTAAGGTTGAACTGATAACCAATTACACGGACATTTGTGAGGCAGATCTAAGGCCCGTGAAACACGGTGGCGCTAGCATCACCAGGGGTTGGACATAGTTTTGTCACGATAATGGCTTTAACGTGGGTTGTACCCTCAAAGTTGAACTGGACGAATTTCTCGATGATGTACATTGTCTACTGCTTGCCCCTATAATCTTCATAGATTGAATTCCATTGTATTTGGTTGGTTTTTGTATTTGGTTGAACCTCATTTGAACAACAAAATTCATGTTTGTATTTGGTTGGTTTTTTACTATTATTCAATTGAATGTATTAT
>CM071862.1:10454305-10464819 GCA_036759665.1 Gynandropsis gynandra
ATAAATTATTCATATTATTTGTTGGCACAAGGGGTCGCAGAGGGACAAAGGTCGCAGAGGTACAAGGATTGTACCTCTGCGACCCTTGAACCTCTGCGACCCTTGATCCTCTGCGACCCTTTTACCCCTGCGACTCCTTTTATTATTATGAAAAAACTTTAAAAAAATAACAATGTACCAAATAATTTAAAAATAACAATGTACCAAATATTTAAAAAATAACAATGTACCAAATACTTAAAAAATAACAATGTACCAAATACTTAAAAAATAACAATGTACCAAATACTTAAAAAATAACAATGTACCAAATATCAAGTTAATCTCAGGGTGGAGGGATACATTTTCCATTACTAAATACATCAGCCGCAATCTTCTCACGCATGGAAATAATATTTTCGTCGCAAATGCATTGCAAATCATTACGCATTTTCATTATCGAGGCTTCTAAGTATTTGTAGGAGTAAACACCACAGTCATCCCCGCTTGCGTTCTGTACACCTTTATAATACTCATATTTTCATTTACCTTGTCCAGATGTCAAAGAAGGAAACCCTCTCAGAATGAACATCTTGGGGATAGCTTTTCTGAGATTCTCAATCACCAGATCGATATGCGTTTCCTTAAGCCTCGTCTGACAGTTGTATATCGCGATGCATTGGGTTTTGAAATCCGCTTTGATGGCTACCCAATGACATCCTATATATCTACTATCGCGCGATGGAATGTTTAGAACCGCGACAAAGCCTTCAAAAGCACTAATTGGTTCTGTACTTCTTAATGGATACTTGCCATTCAAACAATCACTAAGAAGTTCCGGCAAAGTGTCCATTTTCCCGTACGACCAATGCTTGAGGATCTCCGTGAAAAACATAGGTCAAACGTAAAGTTTCTTAAATATCGCAGGGAATGTCTTCATGTGACAATAATGCATCAACAACGCCTCCTCCAATTGCTGAAAAAAATTAAAAAAATTTTAACACACATGAATACATATGACACAAAATGACCTTTGTAACTTCGGGTTTAAAATAACTTACATCATCTTCAAACCATACGTTGAGCGTTAATATAATCTTCCAAAACTCTGGCCCCCGGGGAGTATCTAGATCAGATTTCCACCAACTCTCATGTCTAGGTTTCTTCAGGAACATATATAGAGCAGTCAACCTTTCACCCTTTACGTCAATGAACGAAGGTTCTCGGGTTATCGAGCCCTTTTCTAATCCCTTGGGCGTCCACCAGAACAAAGGTTCTTCATCCACCTTTTTATCGGGTTCTTGAACCATCTTTTTTTCGGGTTCTTGAACAACCTTCTTTTCGGGTTCTTGGACTCCACCAACATCTTTCCCTCGCCCTCGTCCTCTCCCTCGCACTGTTCTTGCTCTTTTCGCCGGCAGAGGATCAACATATGCCTTCCGTGGTCTTAAAACTCGTTTACGTACCGGTGGAGGTTCAACATATGGCGAAGAATCCTTCGATAAAGGTCCAGCACCTGCATAAAGTTTACTTCATTAAACATATGGCGACCAATGCGACCCTACGACCCATGCGACCTATGTAGACCCATACGACCCATTCGACCTTTTGTGACCCATTCGACCCATACGACCTATTCGGCCTTTTGTGACCCATTCGACCAATGCGACCCTGCGACCCATGCGACCTATGCAGACCCATACGAACCATTCGAACTTTTGTGACCCATTCGACCCATTCGACCTTTTGTGACCCATTCTACCCATACGACCAATTCGACCAATGACCAATGCGACCATTGCGACTCAAAAGACCGTACTTACTTGGTGGAACCTCCTTATCCTTAGAGGAGACCTCTTCGAGAGGATCCACTGTATTATCCTCGGAAGGAACCTCCTTATCCTTAAAGGGGAGCTCTTCAATATGACCGACTGTAGGTTACTCGGAAGGAACCTCCTTAGGGGTGACCTCTTCGATATGACCGATTGTAGGTTCCTCGAAAGGAACCTCCTTAGGGGCGTCCTCTTCGACATGACCGACTGTAGTTTCCTCGGAAGGAACCTCCTTAGGGGCGCCCTCTTCGACTGGACCGACTGTAGTTTCCTCGGAAAGAACCTCCTTAGGGGCGTCCTCTTCGACTGGACCAATTGTAGGTTCCTCGGAAGGAACCTCCTTAGGGGCGCCCACTTCGACTGGACCGACTGTAGTTCCCTCGTCAGCGACTTCATCGACAATAACCACTGGAGCATCTGCATAAAATTACTTCATTCATTAGATGCGATCCTTCTACTTATATGACCGTGCGACTTATGCGTCTTTTGCGACCCATGCGACCCATGCCGACTCTCGATGGAAATTGACTCAAATGAACTTTTTCACTATTTATTACTTACTTGGTGGAACTTCATAAGGAGAAACGACTATAGTAACCTCTCTGGAAATGTATTCAGTTAGAGGACTGGTGGCGGTAGATGCGATATATTCAATTAATCTCGAAATGTTTGCCAACTCCTCTTTTGAGCCAAATCCAGAGTCATTTTCAGACTCTGACTCAACCGGCTCTTCGTTTGGCACTGGATATGAACGTTGAAGGAATTCATCATCTCTAACACTGCCGGAAGATTGGTTAGCGGTGCTCGCATCTATCTCAGCAGATTTTGATTTTGTCTTTTCAGCACCTTTGGGATTTGCTGCCTCTGTTTTTGTATTAGGCAAATGAAACCCGACATCCCTTAGAAGATCTCTGACAGCGTTGATGATTCTTTTCTCCGACTTCTTTATTTCATTCACTAATTTCTGCTCCAGTGTCAGACGGGCTGCAATTTCTTTTCCTTCAGCTTTATCTTCATCCTCACCTTCTCTTTCAGCTTCAACTTCAGTATCACCATCACCATATCTTTCTTCATCACCTTCAGTATCAGCTTCAGCATCAGCTTCATCATCTTCAATCTCTATCATTTTTTCACCCACGCTCTTTTTCCTCTTAGTCCCCTTCCCTTTCTCCTTCTTTTGATCACCAAGAACTGCTTTTTCGCGTCAGTAGTTCTTGCTCACGGATGTCCTTCTAACAAATACCCTTCGAATTTCTACGAATATATTCCATCCATATCTGAACATCGGGATCGTGGCATCCCTCATAGTCGTCCAGATTAAAAACTAAACCTATCTCTTCGTGTTCAGCACGAAGAATACTTCGAATATCCTTAAAAAAATAACCATTATTACCCTCCGTGACCCTTGTTTTCCTTGTGACCCTTATGTAATTGTTACCTTAGAATCTCCGATCAGCCTTATCACGTCTACATACTTCAGGATAATACTGGATTTAACCATCTTCTTGCACATTCTTGGATATGATGGATCCGCATCCACAACATCAACACACCATCCCTTTCCGTCCAAACTAAGGATGGTTTCGAAAGAAAGTAACTGTAACATTAAAACAAAATGATAAGAATGCAAAAAGTACGAATACATTCAAGTTATTCGAATGATATATACAACTTACCATTAGTAGGATCATAAAACCGCCACAATACCATTTTGGTTTCGGGGAATCCCCGCTACCGTGCTTGCGGCAAGTATCCACAATCTTCTTGAATGTGTAACGCCCCCATGAAAAACGTTCACAAAATTACAAGTCATCAACCATGTCAAGGAGATCATGGCTGATGGAGTTGTCTGATGAAGGCTTGTGAGCCATAACTTGCGCCAACAACATCAAAGTTGTCAACCTCTTCCGGTCCTCGGCTTCTTTTGATCACCAAGAACTGCTTTTCGCGTCAGCAATTCTTGCTTACGGATGTCCTCCCAACAAATACCCTTCGGATTTTTATGAATATGTTCCACCCATATCTGAACATCGGGATCATGGCATCTCTCATAATCGTTAAGATCAAAAAGTAAAGCTTCCTCCTCTATAGAGTACCGGATGGGAACACCGTTTAAGACGAACCACAACTCCTTCTTGTCCCGTACAATCACGGAGTGATTTAGGAGGATAGACATTTGAACCTTAGTCAATGTGGAGTCACATTGGAAATGGAATAAATGCTTAAATTGCGATTCCTTGTCGAAGTAATGCAACTCGTATTCATCTAAGATTCCTCTCAACTTCGTTATTGTCTCGTGAGGATAACACTTGGTGGTGATCTTTGGCATTCTGTCCATGTGCTTGAATTTATACACAAACTTTGGCTTTGGCGCCACCTGCAAAATGACCAATTAATTAAGAATACACTATACTTCTAACGACTCAAGCGACCCATGCGACTCAACCGACCAATGCGACTCAACCGTCCTGTGAGACTAAACCGACCCGTGCGACTCAATCGACCCTTGCGACCCAAACCGACTCACTGAGACTGCCGACTCAAACGACCCTTAGACCCCCTGCGATGCTCAAGCGACGATTGCGACCCAAACCGACTCACTGAGACAATCGACTCACACGACCCTTAGACTCCCTGCGACGCTCAAGCGACCATTGCGACCCAAATCGACTCACTGAGACTCAACAGACTCACTGACACTCACACCCATTTCAAATCAATAAACCATTTTGAGACTCGACAGCATGCAAAACCCTAGAAATCGACGCTCAACCGACCATTGCGACCCAAACCGACTCACTGAGACAACCGACTCTTGCGACTCAACCGACTCACTGAGACTCAACCGACTCATTGACACTCACACCCATTTCAAATTAATAAACCATTTGGGGACTCGACAGCCTATAAAACCCTAGATATCGATCTACTTACACTTATTGACGCCATTGACGATCGACTCGTGCGCTCTTCTTCACTGTTGCTGCTGCTTCTAGTCATTTCCTTCTTGTCAACTTCGAATTGATCCCTATCAAGTTCGAAATCACTTGTTCTTTTTTGCTTTTGACACGGTTTGACAGTTTTTCAACGTCGAAAAACTGCAGAACGTGGGTTTTTTCATGTTAAAAAAGTAAGGGTAAATTTGTCTTTTCTCCAGTTTTTTTCCCGATTATATAATTATTTTAGGGAAGAGTATTTTTGAAGCGTTTTAGCTCTACGAGGGTATATCTGATATTCTCTCCGTTTAATGACTACAAAAAGATTACAGATTCTCGTAACTTATATCAAGGACTATAATCAATTGCAAATAGTCTTCTAACGTATCAAGACGGTGCCCTCTTAATCACTTTTTAGAATAGTTTATATATATGTTTAACAATATCTTTGTAATGGCCTTTAATATTTATATTATTCATTTTATCAAACTTATATTATTACATCAATTTATCTTGTTATGCCGAAATTCTTAGACGACTTGTAAATGTTTAACACATGAACTTTCGAATTTTTTAAACGCAATAAATGATGATATTTTTGGATTGACACGATTATAGATTATAATATTTTTTATTTCGAATCACGTACATGACAACATGAGATGATTAATCAAACAAAAGAAACGGGTGGTTCACTATCTATTTGAGAAGAAATTGGAGGATTGCAAACACAACCAAGTACTCCTGTTGAACCCTCAAATCCCACGCATGATCCTCCCTTTTTCCCTTTTTTTATGCAAGAGTTATGACAAGCTTTCCTATCACATTGGCTCACACATTGTCCTGTATCATGTTCATCCAATTATTTCTTTGATTAGACCAATAAAAAAATCACAATATTATCTTGATACGGATTAATGTAATGATAGTTTTTGTATATATTTTAAAAAAATCACAATCTCTACTGTCTATTGCATTTTACGTTAATGCGATGTCCGAATAATGTGTAGATTACCAAATATAACAAGAGAAATTGGATATCTTACGATGAACATTAATCTAAATAAATTTACCTGAAATCAATAAAAGAAGAACCAAAGTAATCACAAGGGATGACATCACTGAGGGAGAAGAAGACCTCTTGTTAGTCATTATGTTTTTATGGAAATATATTGCAATGAAAAGTTTGTTTGTTTCTTTGTTTCGTTGTATATTGATTTTGTAAGTTTCAAAGGATCATATTATATATATACATAGACTAGATATATTATATAAGTATGTTTATGGTAATCTCATAACTCCCAATTAATTATTATACAGCACATCCCAAAATTTATCAGATTTGTTAAATTAATCTTTGACTATTTGTTAAATATTCTAATGAATTATGTCAAGATTATAATTACGGTATATCATGATTTCTCTTTGACTATTTATAAACTCATCACCATCATCAGATATATATATATATATATTATACCCGCAGATGACTTTGTTGTAGGGTTGATTTCAATTGCGTAAACGTGTTTTTATCAACCCGAATTTTAGATCTAGTCATGTTCGGATTAATTTTTACAGATTTCAATGACGAACAAATACAGAAACAATTTCAGGGTACCTATAGCGTTGAATGTGCAGTCGTCGGATGTGAGGCTTGATGGTACAAACCCTCTACGTGTATCCACGCCGAGATCGGGATTGCTTTGATGTGGAAATCAGAAGAACGAAAACTGTTTTTCGTTCTTCGGGTTTTTCCTTTCTGACGGCTAGAGTTTCTAGGTTTAGAATAGTATGTACGAAAACTCGTTTTTCGTATATTTATAATTATTAACACTTTTAATAATTATAAGTTGAACCCATAACTATTCAAATATTACATATTAGGCATAGGACTTTCAATCTCCCACTTGCCTTAATATTTCAAATAGTCGAAGTACATGTATCTCCATACACATACTTGCCTGTACATCTTATGTACTAGTCCCAAAGAAAAAATCAAATACAATTATATTCTTCGGTGCTAGCGGATGAATATAAAGGACATGGTCTGACTGTCAAGTCCTAATAGATTATCAACTATGTTTCATGCCTAACATAACTGACTGGTGAATGATCGCAAGGAACTCCTTTCTTCTCTCATTCTAATGCCCTGGCCAAGGTCTTTTCAGTCATTATGTTGCTGACAACATAGAGCTCAAACTCTTTACCTAGAGTTGACGGATTCTATCTTGATCAATCACTAACTGCACAAGCATCTAATCATTCCCAATATCCTTTCAACTTATATCCCAAGACATAAGGTGTCCAGAATCAAAGAATGGTAGATAACTTGTCAGTTACCATGTTGATCTCAGGTCTAAGGAAATTATAATATTCCAATCCTTCCAGAGAAATTCCTATTGACAGTTCAATGGTAATGTAACCATTAGGAATTCTCCCTTTGGGTCAGTTCAATGATCACATCTCTATGTGCACCATCCATACATGTGATTTTGTAAAAGAGACCTACTAATTTCTGTCAAATAGAAACCATCACATCTATGTTGATCTATCCGGATTACTAACGTCCAATTAGTTATCATATGACCAAGAACGATTTAGATTAAGTTTTACCAAAACTTGACTCTCTTTATCATGATCTCTATCATGATGACAAGTTTCTAAACTTAATCATGGACTCTATCATACTAGCTATGAAAATATATACACATATATATTATGTAAATATCATCAAAATGATAAAAGAATGCCATTTTTTTTATTCACAAGTGTTCAACAATATATGACATAAAATTAGCTCTTAAATAGTTACAACAATTGTGCTATTCCTAGAACTAATTCCAGCATGTCATGTTCTTCAATCCAATCATCAACTTGTGCTTGTCAAACTCATTTGAACCAAACGCCTTTGTGAGTGGATCTACTGCATTTTCTTTTCCTTCTACCTTCTAGATTTGAACGTCCCCACGCTCAACGATTTCCCTTTAGATGGTACTTCCGCAGAAATCTTTTATGAGATCTTGGTTCGTTCGCCTGGGCTATTGCCCCGGTATTATCACATAATAAAGGAACTGGTTCCTTTATCGAAGGCACCACACCAAGTTCAGTTATGAACTTTCTCATCCAGACCGCTTCTTTAGCAGCTTCGTAAGCCGCTATGTATTCCACTTCAGTAATCGAATCAGCTACAGTAGCTTGTTTGGAACTTTTCCAACACACTGCACCCCCATTGAGACAAAAGACATACTCGATGTCGATCTGCTATCGTCCTTATCAGACATAAAGCTGGCATCTGTGAACCCTTCTAACTCCAAGTTAGAATCTCCATAAACGAGGAATTGGTCTCTAGTCCTTCTCAAGTACTTGAGAATGGTTTTCACCAATTTCCAATGTTCCTCACCGGGATCTGCCTGATACCGACTCGCTACACTTAGCGCGAAGGCTACATCAGGCCTCGTACATGTCATGGAATACATGATGGCTCCCACTGCGCTAGCGTATGGGATCCTACTCATGCGTTCTCTCTCATATTGAGTCTGAGGACAATCCTCTTTGGAGAGCGTAATTCCAATGTCTATCGGTAGATAAGTTCTCTCTTTTCTGGTGTCTGAGGATAATCCTCTTTGGAGAGAGTAATTCCAGTGCCTATCGGTAGATAGCCTCTCTTGGAATTTTCCATGTTATACCTCTTCATGATGGTATCAATGTACTGGGACTGTGATAGTCCAAGCAACCTCCTTGATCCATCTCTATAGGTCTTTATTCCCAGATTATAGGTTGCTTCTCCCAGATCTTTCATGGAGAACTGTTCGGATAACCAGAACTTCGTCTCTTGCAACGCCGGAATGTCATTCCCTATGAGCAATATGTCATCCACATAAAGCACAAGGAAGACAACCGCGCTCCCACTAAACTTCTTGTACACACAAGGATCTTCTTCGCATCTAACAAAGTTGAACTCTTCAACTGCCTTGTTAAAGCGAATGTTCTGGGTTCGAGAAGCTTGCTTGAGTCCATAAATGGACTTCTGAAGCTTGCATACCATATGACTTTGAGCTGGCGGCGTGAAACCCTCAGGTTGAGTCATGAAAACTTCTTCCTGGAGCTCTCCGTTAAGGAACGCTGTTTTCATGTCCATATGCCAAATCTCATAGTCATGGAATGCCGCTATCGCAAGCAGAATCCGAATAGATTTGAGCATTGCCACATGGAAGAACGTTTCTTTATAGTCAATCCCTTCTCGTTGACTATACCCCTTGGCAACTAGACGAGCTTTATAGGTCTCTACTTGCCCGTCCGCTCCAATCTTCCTCTTGTAAACCCATTTACAACCTATCGGTCTGGAAGCCTGTGAAGAATCAACCAAAGTCCATACTTTGTTGATCTTCATAGATTCCATCTCGGATTCCATGTCTTTCCACCATTTCTCAGAATCATGGCCTTGTATAGCCTCTTGGAAAGTCAACGGGTCATCATCTCTATGACCGACCACATCCTCTTGCACAATCAGATTAAGTATGTCAGGTGCACGTCGAGAACGTGTTGACCTTCTCAAGGAAGCCTGTGTAGCAGGTTCAATCTGCGCTGGGATATCTTGTTGGGCTTGTTCCTGAACAGGTTCCTGAACTAGTTCCTGAATGGGCACTGTCACTTCAACATTTGAAGATGAAGCGCCGGAGCCTAACACTATATCACTCAGCCAAGAACGCTCATTTGACATCTCATGTCCATGAGCTTGTGTTGGCTCATCGGGTTCTTGAATCTCGTCAAGAACTACTTCCCCACCATGAATTCCTTCATCAAGGAATTCCTTTTCAAGAAAGGTTGTCGTTCTGGCCACAAACACTTTGTGTTCAGACGGGTGGTAGAAATAATATCCCATAGTTTCCTTGGGATAACCTATGAACCTACATCTGTCAGACCTAGCATCAAGCTTGTCTGGCTGAAGTCTCTTAACGAAGGCCGGACACCCCCAAACTTTGATGTATCTCAGGTTTGGCTTACGTCCTTTCCATATCTCATATGGTGTCTTCGAGAGTGCTTTAGTGGGAACTTTGTTTAGCAGATAGACAACTGTTTCTAAAGCATAGCCCCTTAAATTCATTGGAAGATCAGTGAACCCCATCATGGATCTCACCATATCTAATAAGGTTCGATTTCTCCGTTCGGATACACCATTATGTCGTGGTGTTCCGGGAGAAGTCCACTGAGACAAAATCTCATTTTGCCTTAGATAATCCCACTGAGACAAAATCTCATTTTCTTGATTATCTTTCTTTCTCTTCAAACCAGAAATATACATGTTAATCATATTAACTTTTGCATTGGGTAAAATATAGATGCCTTGATGTAAATAACCATTTGCACATAATTCATCATTATGAAAAATAGAGCAAATTTTATTATTGAAGATTGTTTTATAACCACATCTATCTAACATAGAAATGAAAATCATGTTCGAAACAAATTTCATAACATAGTAACAATATTCTAAAACCAAGGTCTTGCCCGAAGGTATACAAAGAGAAATCGATGCTATAGCTAATGTCGCAACGCTTGCACCATTCGCAACTTGTAGGTTGACTTCACCTTTCTTCAACCTTTTATTGATTCTCAACCCCTACAACACATTGCAGATGTTAAAACTACTACCGGTATCCAATACCCAAGTAGAAGAATCAATCATGAAAACATTTTTCATGTAGGTCTTACCCTTTTCCTTTTTTGAGAGATGTAAGGTATTCCTTACAATTTCTCTTCCAATGCC
>CM071862.1:10486667-10502581 GCA_036759665.1 Gynandropsis gynandra
CCTTGCACAAGTTGAACCTTGTCATTCAACTACGTTTTCGGGGTTAAATCGCCATAATCTCTCGTGTTTCTCCTCATGTCTTCGTTTCCTATACAAAACACGAAATATAGATGAAGTCCTCGAATAAACTCGATAAATGTGTGAAATCTAAGTAATCTACTCAAAACTAGATCTAAGAATCACGTAAATACTACAACGGATTACGTGTTATCAACGGGATCAAGTTCTTCTTTCTCCAAATACTTTGCAACATTAGGATACCTGCGCAAAGGTCAAAAAGGTACAAAGTGGCCACAAAGGTCACAACAGTCACAAGGGTGGCAGAGGGGTTAAAGGGTCACAGAGATACAAGGGTCGCACGGGGTACAAGGGTCACAGGGGTACAAGGATTGCAGGGGGTACTAGGGTCGCAGGGGTACGAGGGTTGCAAGGGTACGAGGGTCGTAGGGGTATGATAACATGTAATCCGTCGTAGTATTTACATGATTCTTAGGTTTAGTTTTGATTAGATTTCTTGGATTTTACCGATTTATCGAGTTTATTCGAGGACTTCATCTACCATTTCGTGTTTTGTGTAGGAAACGAAGACATGAAGTAAAAGACGAGTGATTACGGCAATTCCACCCCGAAAACGCGATTGAATGACAAGATATGACATGTGCACGACCATAGATCCAAATCAAACACTCAAGCATCGAGCGAAAAGAGCGGAAACAACAATTGATGTGCTGCACGCTCCGGCACGGAGAAGACCCGCTCGGGCTCAGGTCGTGCAATTAGACTAAAAAATCCCCAAAACCAAGCCCGACTCGGGCTGGTAGACCACATGGTCGGGCAAGAGAGCCCGCTCGGGCTGTGTATTGTGCACGCTAGGGTTGAGGTTGTGCACGACCGGGTACATGTTGTACCCGCACGGGCCGCGTAATCCGGAACTAACTTATTTGAGTGTTTGAACATGCAATTAAGGGAAATATAAGCCATCTAGGACCAGGGGACATTCATAGACACACAGAAAGAGAGAGAAAGCCGTAAAGAGGAAGCCGGAGCATGGAGGAGCTATTGAAGACTTCGGTAATAGAATATGGAGGGATCTCATTCTTTATCCATGTTGAATATAGTTATCTTTTGTGTTTCGTTTTCTAAGTTCATGTCTGAGTAGATCCACAGCCATGGGTTAGAGAGTTTTGCCAATTTGTAATGAAGTCTTATTCTTAATGCTTGGTGATCCTTAATGCTTTTGTTCTCGAACGCCACTTGAATGAATGATTTTGGTATTTGATCATTTTTAGATTGATTGGTTGCTTTTAATGCTTTCGTTCATGTACGCCACTCGAATGAATGATCATAGAAGTTTAATGAATCTATGCCAGGGGATTAGACTTTGGAACTTAGCCATGATTTAGGATTTAATCGATTTATAATTTACGCCAGGTCGATCGATTGAATCTAGGGATTAGGATAGCGGTCTTAATGCGTCTAGTGGGTGAGATTACGCAATTGGGAGATTGGTAGTACGCACGCTAGGTAGTGGACAAGTCTACGCCAGTCAGTTCCTATATTAGAGCTTGAATTCCCTGAACTCGTGATAATATCTAAGACCATGATCTTGTTAGAACTTCGTTGCATCCTCGTGCATCTCTCGAAACCCGTGGTGCTTAGTCATTGAGTTAATACTGTTAGTTAGTTTAGTTTAGTTGCATTCGCATTCCCATCATTTATCGATTTCACACGTCCTTTTCATTAGTTTACTAGCTTTAGAGTTGCATCAATTCCTTGTGTTCGACCCTGGTACTATACGATCCGTATTCTTGCGGAAGCATTAGTCTAGGTAAATTATTACTTGAGATTAACCACATCAAGTTTTTGGGGCCGTTTCCGGGGAATTGATTACAGCTTTAGAGTTAGGATACTTTTGAACTAAGATATAGTCCTTTCCGGAGTCTTTATTTGTTTTTCGTATTTTTTGTTGCTTTTGTTTTCTTTCTTATTGGGTCAAATTCATTTTACCTCTCGGAGCTTAATCAAATTTTGTGTTCTTTATTTTGCGAGGTAACATGAACAACATCAAGTCTTTGTATGCAGATATAGCTGAAGTAAAATATCAACTTTCCGAAATTCGTCGTATGCTGTCTAACTCATACCATCCGCAGTACTCGGAGCAATCATGGGAACAAGAAGTTTGGGGGTAGGAAGAAGAGATCTATGAGAGTTACAATCAACCTTTCGGGAATACATACAATCACGGATGGAGCGGTCACTCAAACTTCCCGTATAGGAACACCGATGGTTTGCTGAACGCGCAACATCTATTGAGAACTTTCGGCCATGGACGCAGCCCCAAACTCAGAACTATCAGTCATATGTGCCTCAGCCACAACCAATCCAATCCAAATTAGCCCTCGACGTTGTCGCCATGTTCGACCGCCTCCTTGAAGTATTTGAAAATCAAAACAACTTGTTGATGGGAGTGAAAGCGAAACAAGAAAGCGCCAATTAGAAGATGGATGGCTTCCTTAGACAATTGGACACGCAAGCTGCAGAACTTGCACAAGGGGCATCACGATCACTAGAGGTTCTATCAGAAAGTTTAGAAACAAATCCTCGTGAGCATGTCAACGAAATTTGCCTAAGGGATTGTAAGACGGTGGATCAGCCTACTTCAATGTCTGAAAGGGGTGAGGCATCTATCACAGTAGCGGAAACGGTTGTCAACAAGCTTAAGGAGAAGCTTGAGGAGGAAGAGGAGCCAAAGTACGTAAAACCAGATCTGAGGCCACCTCCATTGCCATTCCCTTAACGTCAACGCATGAAGACGGTGGATCAACCAAATCTCTCGATATTTGAAAAAGGAGAAGAATCTAACACGGTAGAGGATAAGGCTATGGACATTGATAAGCATAAGAAGAAACCCGAGATGGCAGTAGAGTTTAGCTTAATCGACACACTTGAGCAGCCGTGCGCTATCGATTTTGTGTTCCCCGACGGCATCTTTGAGAATTTAGCCGAGGAAGTTTGTGAGGAATTTCGGAATACGGATTCTCTAGATATGGATCTCATAGCAGCCGAAGAAGGATTATACAAGGTACCAAACAATCTGCTTGACAATGAAAAGAAGAAGGAACCCCCTGACCGAGACTTCCGCATAACCCGAGCTAAATGTGGTTCAAATCAGTAGATAAACGACCCTGAGATGCCGAGAAGCTACACCAAACGTCCAGCACACAATTGAAGCATTGACAAGGCACCTAAGGTGAAGATGAAGCTCTCACCACAAAGGCCGCGCACCAAAAATCTCTGGAGACGCTGAAGGAAAACAAGCACGAACGCCTAACCGGTTTCATGGAGTACACAACCGGACATATGGACAGCTCGACCAGAATTTTTGGACAGCACGTTCTAGCCCCCAACTCAGAGAACATCATGACCAATCTTAGGGAAGACATGACTGATCGTGCAAGGAACTCAACTGATCCGCGTGCTACGCGCTATCGAGCACACTATACACGCGAGACACTATGCACACGAAGACATCGAGGACGTCCACCTAATGAGTAGCACGTTTTGGTCAGGCTCACAACCTTAAACAAGCGCTTCTCAGGAGGCAACCCGACTTTTGCATTCTCATTTCATTTTTTTTCGACCTATTCTTATTCTTTTCACATTCATGTACTCGGTGGGTTAGTATTCCTTCTTTTGGATTGTGTGATTCTTTTTCACAGGTTTTTCAACGTCGATATCATCCTTGAGGAGGAGACGGAACCAACGTCCAACCGCATCACCAACTCGGGATTGCAAGATACACAAGGTGCACACGTCCCAACCTTTATTTTCCCGTTGTTTTTTGTACGCGAGATTCTCTTAGGTATTGAACACCGAGACGATGTTTCATTCAAGTCTGGGGGAGTACTCGTCGAGTAACATGCATGTGATTAGAATTTTGTTTTTTTAGGAATAAGCGGATGGATACCTAGTATGAAATTTTGAGTTTTAGTCATTATTTTTGCGACTTTGTCGAATCGTGAACAATAGTCTAGGTTTTCTTAGAAGTCTTTTGGATACCGATTAGTCGAGTAGTTGTGCTTGAAACCATGATCTATAGTTGCATTCACCTCCTAGGTTTCAATACCAAGTATCCATATCTCCGTGTATACCGATTGATCTTTGCTTTGTTTGATATATTTTGTCGTTCATTGATCATTAGATTCCACACGCTTATACTTCGATGTCATCTTGGAAAAGTTTTTTTAAGTATTTCAGGTTTTCATTGACATGAGTACATCGAGATCGATGGTTCGGGTCTAAGTGGTGGGTTGAGGCGCTATTCTACGTCCTAAGCGTTAGAGTGATGCGTATTCCTTGGTAAAAAATAAAAAGAGAAAAATGTTCTTCAATAACGCACCTCTCCACTCCGCTAAGGTTACAAGACCTTATGAGTGTGTCATAGGCAGCCTGGGTCTAAGTAGAATGCCATCCCTCTTCCACTTCGACGTCCTAGAATCCAAGCGTGGATCTATAAAAAAATGAGAAAAAGAAAGAAAAGAGAATAATAACGAGAATACGAATTTAATGATATATCACGCTTAGGAGAATTGGTATGGAGATCGCTTGGACGTTGTCTAGGGGTATGAAATAGACTTAGGTCATTAGTAGGATTGCATGACTCGTGACTTTTGGTTGATAGAAGTCTGAACAAGGTACGCTTAGACTTGCGTTTATGTGACGCATTGTTTTGCATGATGGCTATCCCTTTGAAGTATTTGTGCTAGTGTCCATTGTTATTTAGCTCTTCTTGTACTCGACTCTAGATTTGCTCGAGGACGAGCAAAGGTTAAGTCTGGGGAGTTTGATAACATGTAATCCGACGTAGTATTTATATGATTCTTAGGTTTAGTTTTGATTAGATTTCTTGGATATTACCGATTTATCGAGTTTATTCGAGGACTTCATCTACCATTTCGTGTTTTGTGTAGGAAACGAAGACATGTAGTAAAACACGAGTGATTACAGCAATTCCACCCCGAAAATGCGATTGAATGAAATGATACGACATGTGCACAGCCACAGATCCAAATCAAACACTCAAGCATCGAGCGAAAGGAGCGAAAACAACAAGTGATGTGCTGCACGCTCGGGCATGGAGAAGACCCGCTCGGACTCAGGTCGTGCAATTAGACTGAAAAATCCCCGAAACCAAGCCCGACTCGGGCTGGTAGACCACATGGTCGGGCAAGAGAGCCCGCTCGGGCTGTGTATTGTGCACGCTCGGGTTGAGGTTGTGCAGGACCGGGTACATGTTGTACCCGCGCGGGCCGCGTAATCCGGAACGAACTTATTTGAGTGTTTAAACGGGCAATTAAGGGAAATATAAGCCATCTAGGACCAGGGGACATTCAGAGACACACAGAAAGAGAGAGAAGGACGGAACGAGGAAGCCGGAGCATGGAGGAGCTATTGAAGACGTCGGTAATAGAATAGGGAGGGATCTCATTCTTTATCCATGTTGAATATAGTTATCTTTTGTGTTTTGTTTTCTGAGTTCATGTCCAAGTAGATCCACAGCCATGGGTTAGAGAATTTTGCCGATTAGTAACGAAGGCTTGTTCTTAATGCTTGGTGATCCTTAATGCTTTTGTTCTTGAACGCCACTTGAATGAATGATTTTGGTATTTGATCGTTTTCAGATTGATTGGTTGTTTTTAGTGCTTTCGTTCTTGTATCCACTCGAATGAATGATCATAGAAGTTTAATGAATCTACGCCAGGGGATTAGACTTAGCCATGATTTAGGATTTAATCGGTTTAGAATCTACGCCAGGTCGATCGATTGAATCTAGGGATTAAAATAGCGGTCTTAATGCGTCTAGTGGGTGAGATTACACAATTGGGAGATTGGTAGTACGCAAGTCAGTTCCTATATTAGAGCTTGTATTTCCTGAACTCGTGATAATATCTAAGACCATGATCTTGTTAGAACTTCGTTCCATCATCGTGCATCTCTCAAAATCCGTGGTGCTTAGTCATTGAGTTAATCCCGTTAGTTAGTTTAGTTTAGTTGCATTCGCATTCCCATCATTTATCGATTTCAAGCATCTTATTCATTAGTTTACTAGCTTTAGAGTTGCATCAATTCCTTGTGTTCGACCCTTGTACTATACGATCCGTATTCTTGCGGAAGCGTTAGTCTAGGTAAATTATTACTTGAGATTAACCATATCAGGGTACCAGGGTCGCGGGGGCACAAGGGTCGCATGGGTCAAAGGGTCGCAAAGGGTACAAGTATGGCAGAGGTGCAAGGGTCGCAAAGGGTTCAAGGGTCTCAGAGGTCACAAAAGTCACAAAAGTCATTTTTGTACCTGGCCTTCAAATCATTCAATAGCACTTCAAATTCGTTCTCCGTGTATGCTGCTGCACATTTGAAGAACATTTCCGCCACAGTATCACCCTTTGAAGTCTTTCTACGATGGCCTTTATTGACGTAGCTCTTTATATTTTGCGATATATGACGTGTACAAAAACCATGATCAGCTTCTTTATACACTTGTTTGACTGCTTAGATCAAGCTTTTATGGCGATCAGATATCACAACGACATCATGTCCGTTCGGTATCACCTGTTTCAATCTTGACATAAACCACGTCCATGAATCATCCTTCTCTCTGTCGACTATTCCCTATGCAATAGGATATTGGTGATGTTCACCATCTTGCGCGGTCGCCACAATCAATACTCCCTTGTACACTCCTATCAGAAATGTTGCATCCACAACAACCACTTTACGCATGTATTTTCATCCCTTATAGCCGCTCCGACAGCCATAAAAAGGTATTTGAAACTTTTCCCATCAATGTCGAGCTGAAGTTCCACGACAGATGCGGGATTTCTTTTTATAAACATGTGCAACCACCCTAAAAGCCTCCTATAATGTTCAAAGTAATCACCACAAATCTCCTTTTGAACACCCCATTTCCCTCTTAATGCCATCAAATATGATACATTGGTACCATATTTTGCTTTTACACGAGCCATCAATTCTTTTGCTGGAGGTGTTTCATAATTTCCGGCATATTCCTCTTTCAAATAATCCTTAACCATTTGCGTTGTACCCTTTGTAGTTTTGGTCCATTTAGATACAGGTGAATAGTTATGAATGGGATGGTGTGTTCTCACACTAAACCGTTTGGAATTCTGGATTGCTGCCACGCGTAAATTCCATTTACAACCACTTCTGGCAAATTTGCATCGTACTTCCCGCAGCTTCGTATCAGATCTCAATGTTGTATATCTAAACGAAGCTTCGATTGAACCCTTCCTTACAAATGCCTGTACATCCTTCTTGCTATCAAACTCTTGCGCAATTTTAAGATCAAATCCATATTTGAACTCGAAGGTATTATTTTCGCTATTGTGAACTACCATTTTCGAGTTGTTCTCACCATCACCATACTTATGCTCTGTTAGCACATCAGAATCAACTTTATTACTTATGCTCTGTTGGCACACCCACCATCTTCTTTTAA
The DNA here is from genome assembly GCA_036759665.1 of Gynandropsis gynandra. NCBI lineage: Eukaryota > Viridiplantae > Streptophyta > Magnoliopsida > Brassicales > Cleomaceae > Gynandropsis > Gynandropsis gynandra. The sequence goes on from CM071862.1 coordinate 10,494,184, forward strand.
CCCGCTTGTATGTTCACTATTAGAATTATCCGAATCCAAAATATCTATTGTTTCCGGATTACTCTCAACTCTACTTTTGTTATATGGACCTACAATAACACAGTCATCATAATCTACAACACCTCGATCCTCACCTTCTTTAGCAATGCTTCCAAAAGCAGGAATTAGAGGCTCAATTTCCCTCTCAATTTTGAATTCACAATTCACACTTGCCGATTCTATCTCCACATACAACAGTGGTCGAATTCCTCTTATGCGATCAAGCAGATAACAAATAAGATGTTTGCCATTCATTATATATGTCGGCTTCCTATTTTCACAAATATTGGGCAAATAGCTTAACTTCAACTTCGTTGTATTATTTCCCACCATCATCTCTGTGCATAACTCATCAATCAGTTGCTGGTATGTCAGACTAACCGAAAGACATAAGAAAAATACTCTGTGTTTTTCTGAACTCTACCAACCCATTCAAATTCTTCATTTGGGTTGTTTTCCCATTTACCATCATACAAAAAATAAATCAATGTGATTTTCTCATCCACCGTATCCATTACACCTGTAACAAAAACATAAAAAGAGGGATAAATTATGTGACCCACTGCGACCGTGCGACTCGATGAGACTCTGTGACCCAGTGCGACCGTGCGACCCTTGTACCCCTGCGACCCTTTGACCCCTCTGCGACCCTTGTACCCCTTTGCGATTGATGTGGTTAATCTCAAGTAATAATTTACCTAGACTAACGCTTTCGCAAGAATATGGATCGTATAGTATCAAGGTCGAACATGAGGAATCGATGCAACTCTAAAGCTAGTAAACTAATGAATAAGACGTGTGAAATCGATAAGTGATGCGAATGCGAATGAAACTAAACTAAACTAATTAATGGGATAAACTCAATGACTAAACACCACATGTTTCGAGAGATGCACGATAATATAACGAAGTTCTAACAAGATCATGGTTATAGATATCGTTACGTATTCGGGAAATTCAAGCTCTTTTCTAGAGAATGACTCTCCTGATGCCTAAACCCAGTATCTAGCATACGTACTACCAATCTCTCAATTGTGTAATCTCACCTACTAGATGCATTAAGATCACTCTTTTAATTCCTAAGTTCAATTAACCGACGGCCAAGGTTCTAAATCAATTGAGACTTCATATCATGGTTACGTTCCAAAATCCAATTCATCTCCCAATGCAATTAGATTTTTATAATCATTCATTCAAGCTACCAACAAGAATAAAAGCATTACGAACAACCAATCAATCCGAAACGAACAAATATTATAACCAAGCATTAAGAACAAAACTTCATTACATATCGGCAAAGCTCTCTAACCCATGGCTGTGGACCTACTCGGACATGAACTTAGCAAAGGAAACACAAAAGATAACTATATTCGATATGGACAAAGAATGAGATCCCTCCCTATTCTATTACCGACGTCTTCAATAGCTCTTCCACGCTCTGGCTTCCTCGCTCCGTCCTTCGCCCTTGTGTGTGCGTTCTGCTCTCTTTCTCTCTCTCTCTACGTATGCTATGTTTTCTCCCCTTGTTTCTGTGCCAATACGTCCCTGGAGCTCTCCCCCTTTCGTTCCTTGAAGCAGCCACCCTTCTCTTTCCTTTTCTTGAGTTTTCCATTCTTGATTAAGTTGGGCCACATTTCCATTACTTTCTCCAGCGAAATATCACTTATTCCTATTCTTTAAAGTCGTTTTCTTTATTGTATAAGTCCCTAACAAACTCCTATTTGTTTTAAGTCAAATTAACTTATTTGAAGTTGCAGGTGACGGACGTGACCCGGTTGGGCTGGGTAAGTGACCCGCTCGGGTGCGGCGCGGATGATCGCGCAAGAACGCGATGGAGAAAGAGGCAGCCCGCTCGAGCTGAGGTGATGCCCGCTCGGGCTGAGGTGATGCCCGCTCGGGCTGAGGCCTCGAGCGTGGTAATTCTTGCCCGACTCATGCTCAATTTGCTGGACAAAATCACCATAACAAATGCCCGGTCGGGCTAGGGAGTTACCTGCACGGGTAGTGGCTATTCCTTGTCGATTCTCGTCTCGTTTGTCCCGTGATGATCCTCGATGTTGGTACTTTGTCTCGTGTACGTCCTTTAGCTCCAAAATGAATGAAAACGAGATGATCATGATGCTTAATGCTTGGTAAATCCAAATGAATGATGAAACTAACTATGAAAATAGATTAAAATACTAGAACAAAATAGATGTTATCAGCGACCCTTGTACCTCTACAACCCTTGTACCCCTTTGTGACCCTTGTACCCATGCGACCCTTGGACCCCTGCGACCCTTTCAACCCTTTGTGACCCCTTTCCCATGCGAACCTTGGACCCCTGCGACCCCTTTACCTCTGCGACCCTTGGACCCCTGCGACCCTTTGAACCCTTGGCGACCCCTTTCCCATGCGACCCTTGGACCCATGCAAACCTTTGAACCCTTTGCGACCCCTTTCACATCTCACCCTTGGACCCCTGCGATCCTTTGACCCTTTGCGACCCCTTTAGCTCCACGACCCTTGGACCCCTGCGACGACCTTTGATCCCTTTGACCCCTCAATGAGACTCTGTGACTCAGTGCGACCGTACAACTCTGTGACCCACTCACTAATTGCAATCATTTGACATTGCAATAAATATCACTCGTTTAGACTCGTTTAGACTCGTTTTCAATAAACGAGTCTTATATTGAACCAATGCTTCATAACTCACAATAGAAACAAGAAAAACACAAGAGAAACACGAAAAACTCACTATACATACCTGGTTTTCTGCGAAAAACGTGCTTAATTGCAAGCTTCTTTGTTGACAACAAACGATTCAACCTATTGGCAACGAATCCGATGTCGATTTCAAGCTACTCTCGCCAAATCTGTTGTGGTGTGGGGGAACAGTAATTTTCGCGCCACAGGAGAGAGGGAAATAGAGGTGCTCTAGAGGAGAGAGAAAAATTGTCGACAAGGGTAATATGAGATTATCAATATTTTAAGGGTAGATTTGAAGTTGAAACTTTTTTTATTTCAGCGAAAGGTAATTTTGAAGCACTTTAGTCCTACGAGGGTATTTTTGAAGTTCCCCCTAATAATCCGTATTATATTTATATAAATTATTTTGTTATTTGAAATTTTTATTTTAATATATATATATATATATATTATGGTGTAGAGGAGGAAGGTTTTTGTTTTCTATTTTTTCTTTGTTTTTTTTCATCTGAAATTTTTTTTTGGATAGATTTATGCCGAAACATTATTTTTTAAAAGCAACTATTTTTTCTAGACAAATTCTGAACGGTTCTTCGTCCAAACTTCCTGAATTTCAAACAGATAATATTTACCGATGTTCAATTACAAACAAACAAAATCCCTTCAGAAAACGTCTGGAAACGGTTTTCCAGACAAATTAGAGATAGACTTACTCGTCCAAAAATTACATATTTCTAATAATGATTCTACTAAGATTGCTAGTGAGATTCATTTTAATTCCAAACATCTAACAAAAAAACGTCGATCTAAAATTACATTTAATCAATATATTGCACAAATAGTGATAGTAAATACATGGTGAAACTTAGAGATGAACATTAGTTTTTGTTATATAATATGTTAATATTATATAATGGTGTAAAAATGTCAATAATAAATTATATTTTAGTTAGCTCTCTGATTTATATATAATTGTTTTGATTTGGACTAAATTTCCTTCTTTGGATTCATTTTCTCATATAAAGTTTTATATTTTACAAATAAATGCAAATTTAAAAATTTTAGGTATTAAATTTTGAAAACATTAAAAATATGATATATTAGGTTGGTAAAGATCATTTCATTACATTTCTCACCGAAAGGTCATTTCATTTCTCTTTCCTTTTTTAATTTCACTTTAAATTATATATTTATTACTTTTTCACTTAATCATTGTCAATGTTTTTTAAGAATTCGGTCTAAATTATTAAATTTAAAATTAAAACAAAATCCCAAAATATTTTCAATAAAATCATTATACATAAAAAAGTTAAAATACAGAATTTTTCATTATTACTTTTAAATTGACAACATACCAATTATCAATTATACTATGGTGGATAATATCACAAATATATACGAATCATTTCTCATACAATTATAAAATATAAAAAATTTATATATTTAAGAATAATGGTTTAGTAAAATTATTCAATACTATCATAAATTTTTTAAATATTTATCTAAATGAATTTTACTTAATAATAACATTTTAAAAATAGTAAAATATTTTTTAATATAAATTAGAAAACTACAAAAAATAATAATAATAATAATAATAATAATAATAATAATAATAATAATAATAATAATAATAATAATAATAATAATAATAATAATAATAATAATAATAATAATAATAATAATAATAATAATAATAATAATAATAATAACAACAATAATAACATATAAACATTTGTACATATTAAAAAACTTAAATAACTGGAAAACTTTTCAGCAAATATGTTTTTTTAGTAGTGTAGAGAAACAATAGAAACAATGTTAACAAAACATTTGCATTATAATATTATTACAAACAATATTGTTTTTTAAATAGAGATACAAAAGAAACATATGATCATCAATGAAGAATTAAAAAATTAATATTAAATTATTCATTTTTTATTCTGATAGTTTTATATTTATGCAAATTCTGTTTAATAAAAAAATATAAATATGTTTATTTTATCAAATGCAAAATAAAAAAAAATAATTAAATTAATTTGTAATCAAAATTTATTCATAGTGTAAAACATTACATACCAAATATATTGTTGTCAATTTGATTGCAAAAATTAAATATACGAAAATAATAGAAAAATAAATAAAAACTTTAATAATTTGATTTGTTAGATTATATATGTAAAAGAGAGGTTTTTTCCTCTCCTTTGGTGCCTCCACGTCAGCAGAGGGAGAAAAAAACCATCTTTCGTCTCTTTCAATGTACATGAAGATTGATAAGGGTCAAATGTACAGAACTTCTTCGTCTCTTTTCCATCTAAATCCAATGTACGTGAAGGTAGAATGTACAAAACCTCTTCGTCTCCTTCAACATATTCGTCTCCTTCATTTTGTGTTCTTGCAATCTTGTCCCTTGCCGACCACATCAGAGACGAAAGTCGTCTTCCTCCTCTCCGATCAGACCATGGTTCGTTTTTTTCTCGCTCTCTCTCTATCTCTTTCTATTTGATCTCCACCGATGAAGATTTTTAACTTGCTCTCTCTATCTCGCTATATCTCCGTCAGTGAAGAGGAAACGATCACGAGAAACAATGGAAGACCAACGACAAGAGGACCTTTTCTCTCTTCTCAGTTCCAACCTTTCCCTTTTAACATTATTAAGAAAGATCTGAGACCTCTGGAGACGTTATTGCTAGGGGAATGCAATACCTCGCTTGGATTTCAGTCGGAATCCTCTTTGTTTCTTAGATCTGGAACATAAACAAGACGCAGAGGTTGGTGAGGTATGTACAAGTGTTTTGGCCCCATTGAGTTGAAATATGTCTCAATGCTCTTGAAATAGCAGAGGCAATCAGATTCTCCGAGTTGAAATTGGAGCCAAGTTCCCATTTGTCGGTCTCAGGACATGGCCGATGGCTCCTAGTCTCGTTGGAGATTTCATCATCAGTGCTGTAAAGGTTTGCCTATAATTTTTATTTCATGGATTAGGCTTTCTGTTGACGTGTTGCAGGGTGCGATGAGATGTTCTTCTCTTAGCTTATGAAGGAAGCCTTAGACATAACGGGATTCTTCAGGTCGAGAGTTAGTCATCTTCTCCACCTTCACGTAGCCAGTAGAATACAGAGATATGAGTTGTGTTTCCGCAGATTCTTTGCAGATGACACACAAACCTTACTCCAAAAGGGTCGGCTTTTGATCCAATACATCAAATGAATGCAATTTCCATCCACAAGATCCTCAAGAAATACAATAAGGTTTGATCTACCACAAGATTAAATTGGTCAAACACAAATCACCTAGAATTTTGTAACAAGAGATGTGATATATCAGGTGCATAGCTTTGAGAACGGAAAACCTTTTTGGGCGCATCTATATTGTGTGCGTATATGTATGCATATGTTTACAGAAAAACTGAAATTTGTCTCTTTAAGACATATGATGTTTGTTGATGGTGAAACAGGAAAAATGGTTCAATTCATAAGCGTTAAAGTGTGGTCACATCTTCTACAAATCGTGTATGTGCTCTGTAGCATCCGTTATGATCTTCCAAGATCTTAAAGCAACGATTTCTCATTCAAGATGCCTCATTTGCATAGAGGTTTATCATCCTTAAACCTTAACTTTTCGAATCACAAAACACAACTTCCTCTAAAAATTCACTATCTTTCCAATCTCATTCTTTAGGTATTGTCTGAATCTTAAGAGTGATCTTCTTTACCATTTGAAGGTTTGAGTTTACGCTGACGCAGTTCAGATGTTCGAGCTCCATCTTCTGTCAAAGATATGGTAGGAATATCAGTTCCTTAGCTACAAGTTACGAGATTGAGCAATCATCATATTACTTGCATCACAAGGTCTTGAATGTTTTGTGCTTGGTTTAATTCTTAGATGCAAGGAGAATTGGAAAGAGAGGATGGGAGCTGAACGTTCTGAGATAGTGAAGCAGTCGAAGCTTTTGTGGAATGAGCAAACGAAACATGTTATCAGTTACAAATTATTTATTTTATTTTCTAATTTATTATTTACTCCTTAAAAAGTTATGATTTTTAGAAAGAAACCTAAAATGTTTCATTGATTTCGATTTTTCGAATTCCTATAGATTCAGTGTTATTTAGGTTTTTTGTTTGATTCTCTTAGTTTATTTATATATATATATATATATTATATATATATTCACTTTAGTGTTGTTCTTTGTTTTGCAGATCGCGTATCGTCACATTGATTGTGCTGAGATCCATGGCGAAAAGAAAGAGGTACATCCATAGTTTGTTCGCCAATCTTATTATTTTGTTCTTAGTTACCATATTTATGTCTACTCTTGAGGTTTACTTGCTTCATCGACCTTTTGTTTTTGCTGTTGCTTAATACCTTCCTTCCTTGAATCTGAACTTTAAATCTTTCATGCTTACATGTCTGTATTGCTTTACGTATTTCATCCGTTCAGGTGGACGTAAATCAGAAACCTTAGAAGAAGATGACTCATAAACTAGCGACAAGGAATGTTGTTGCAGTCCTGAAACATTATCATAAAACTCAGAGGAAGATGAAAAAAGAGTGATGGGGTCGAGAAAGGTAATGAGATTGAGAATGATGATCATCTCATATTCATACGTATTTCTTGCACGATTTTAGAGATGTTTATGGTATAGATGCGATGCTTTCCGTATGATTCCGTATCCGTGTTACTTGTTTTCGTGTTTTCATTTTCTTACAGGTTTTTATGCGTATTCGGTTCCTTTCGGAGGTAAAGGACGTGCACGAGACAAAGTACCAACATCGAGGATCACCATGGGACAAATGGGACGAGAATCGGCAAGGAATAACCACTACCCCCACGGGCAACAACACATCCCGAGCGGGCAACAATACAGCCTGAGCGGGCTGCCTCTTTCTCCATCGCGTTCTTGCGCGATCTTCCGCGCCGTACCCGAGCAGGTCACTTACCCAGCCCGCGCGGGTCGCGTCCATCACCTCCAACTCCAAATAAGTTAATTTTACTTAAAATAAATGAGAGTTTGTTGGGGACTTATACAATAAGGAAAACAACTTTAGAGAATAGGAATAAGTGATATTTCGTTGGAATGAAGTAATGAAAACGTCACCCAACTTATTCAAGAATGGAAACTCATAAAAAGATAACAATCGGTGGCTGCTGCAACAAAAGGAGGAACTGAACGGCCGAAAAAGAAAGGAGGGAAAAAGGAATTAAAAGAGGAAGAAAAGAAGAAGAGAGAAGTGAGAGGTTGAGCTCATTCACTCAGTTTTTCAGTTCTCGATCGAGGAGAGAGAGTAGAGAGAAGGTGGAGGTTCTTACGAAGGAGACTTACAAGGAGCATTGGAGATCAACCCGACACTTGGTTTTCGTTTGGTTTTCATGTTCCTTAGACCTTCTATTTCGTTTATGATTGTTTATGGACGCATGAGCGAGTAGTTTGTTCTAGGAGAAGGGATTAGCCCATGGCTATCCCGGAACTACTTTTGATTTATCTTTGAATGTATCTTCCCGTTTTCTTTTATCTATTCTTTATCTGAGTACTTCATTGACTTGTGTCTGCGACGGCCGTGTAGATGCATGTTTTAGGAACTTAGGAGAAGGCCCGAAAGGAGAATTCTAATTCCGGAAAATTAGGTGTAGAACAACCGAGGTTAGGCCACAAAAGTAGGGTAGCAC
>CM071862.1:10528170-10567301 GCA_036759665.1 Gynandropsis gynandra
TTGCATCGTACTTCCCACAGCTTCGTATCAGATCTCAATGTTGTATATCTAAACGAAGCTTCGATTGCACCCTTCCTTACAAATGCCTGTACATCCTTCTTGCTATCAAACTCTTGCCCAATTTTAAGATCCAATCCATCTCCGAACTCGAAGATATTATTTTCGCCATTCTGAGCTACCATTTGCGAGTTGTTCTCACCATCACCATACTGATGCTCTGCTGGCACATCAGAATCAACTTTATTACTGCCACAAACAACTCCATCAACTACAACATTCATGGCACACCCACCATCTTCTCTTAACCCGCTTGTATGTTCACTATCAGAATCATCCGAATCCAAAATATCTATTGTCTCCCCCTCCCTCTCAACTCTACTTTTGTTATCTGGACCTACAATAACACAGTCATCATAATCTACAACACCTCGATCCTCACCTTCTTTAGCAATGCTTCCAAAAGCAGGAATTAGAGGCTCAATTTCCCTCTCAAAAGCCGATCGAACAGATAACAAATAAGATGTTTGTCATTCATTATATATGTCGGCTTCCTATTTTCACAAATATTGGGCAAATAGCTTAATTTCAACTTCGTTGTATTATTATCCACTATCATCTCTGCGCATAACACATCAATCAGTTGCTAGTATGTCAGACTAACCGGAGGACATTAGAAAAATACTCTCTGGTTTTCCCGAACTCTACCAACCCATTCAGATTCTCCATTTGGGTTTTTTTTCCCATTTACCATCATACAAAAAATAAATCAGTGTGATTTTCTCATCCACCGTATCCATTACACCTGTAATAAAAACATAAAAAGAGGGGTAAATTCTGTGACCCACAGCGACCGTGCGACCCTTGGACCCCTGCGACCCTTTCAACCCTTTGCGACCCTTGTATCCCTGTGGCCCTTTCAACCCTTTGCGACCCTTTCAACCCTTTGTGACCCCTTTCCCCTACGACCCTTGGACCCCTGCGACCGTTGCGACCCTTGGACCCATGCGACCCTTGTGACCCTTTACCTCTGCGACCCTTGGACCCCTACGACCCCTTTACCTCTACCACCCTTTGAACCCTTTGCGACCCCTTTACCATGCGACCCTTGGACCCATGCGACCCTTTGAACCCTTTGCGACCCCTTTCCCATCCGACCCTTGGACCCCTGCGACCCTTTGACCCTTTGCGACCCCTTTACCCTTAGACCCCTGCGACGAGCTTTGATCCCTTTGACCCCTCGATGAGACTCTGTGACCCAGTGCGACCGTACGACTCTGTGACCAACTCTATCACCTTTGAAATTGCAAAAAATATGACTCGTTTAGACTCGTTTTCAATAATTGCAATAAACCCAAGAGAAAGACGAAAAACTCACTATACATACCTGGTTTTTCTACGGAACGTGCTTAATTGCAAGCTTCTTTGTTGATAACAAAGGATTTCAACCTATTGGCAGCGAATCTGATGCCGATTTCAAGCTACTCTCGCCGAATCTGTTGTGGTGTGGGGGAACAGTAATTTTCGCGCCATAGGAGAGAGGTGCTCTAGAGGAGAGAGAAAATTTGTCGTCAAGGGTAATATGGGATTATCAATATTTTAAGGGTAGATTTGAAGTTGAAACTTTTTTTTCAGCCAAGGGTATTTTTGAAGCACTTTAGCCCTACAGGGTATTTTTGAAGTTCCCCCGTTCAAGTTCATCAACAATATTTTTTTATAATAATCAAACCAATTATTTGATATTTGAAACAACTATTAGTTAAATTTAAATTAATATATTTATTAGAAACACCAAACAAAGAGTTTTTTTATTAAAGAAATTCAACAAATAATAACATAAAAAAAATTGAAACCCTTAGTAATGACACGAACCTTGAAACGATTAATTGAGCCATCAAAATTTAATTTAACGCAATCCATCAAGAAATGTTGGAGCTTCTTCTGACGGTATTAGCTCTTAAGTGTTGATGCGCATAAGAGCATCGAACTCGTCAGTCATTGTACAATTGTACAACACCATTGTGGGTGATTTTGCGCCTTTGTGACTATACACGGTTCAATTTTCATACAAATATAAGAGGCATTATATTAACATCATGGAGCGGTTTGGTGATGTTGTTTTCGGCTCCGTAGTCATGGATGCACCATTAGTGTAAGGTGCGGATGTACTATCTCACAATACAACGAACTGTCTCCAGGATGTCTATCGATATCGGAGGTGAAGGATCATGACGGGATGATGAATCTTATGTTGATAATGCCATGATCTGATGGCCAGATATATGAAGGGGTGTTACCAATGGCGTATCAGAAACTAAAAAGGAAAAAAAAGATGGAACACATGCTATGAAAAGTATGTGGAAAAGGATGAGAATGGAAGGATATTATCATGGAACCAAACACGATGGGACACAAAGATATGATACCATATGGGTTCGAGATATAGATAAGCATTATGAGATGAAGAGTAACTTAGGAAGACACATGAGGAGGAACATGGTTAAATATTTTTAGCAGAGTTTGTGATCTGTCATTTAGGTGTGATCTAATTCCACATCGACTATTAATAATTATACATAGACTAGACATTACCGTAAGGATATAAATCATGTAGTATCAGGGGCAAACACAAGGACTAAGAGTTTAGACTATTAATATCACGAAAAATATGATCATGAATTTAAATTTGTATTTTATCTACTATCTATTATGTGCAAGTAATGTAAAGTATGGTTACAAGTATTTACAATTGAGACAATGCTTCTTGTTCGAGAATTGTTCACATATATGAATTCATTAAATAATTCGGAAAGTATATCATTTTGTTTCTTTCACGGGATTCAATATTCTGTTATCAGTCTAATCTATCTCAAATTCTAGATCCATATTCAATCACTTTAATAATTTACATTTCTAGTGAATTACTTAAATGTTGAATGTAGTAACGATCAATATCATAATTGCTAAACTGACACCTACCTTTCGATATATGATCACTCATGTTTATTTAATGCATACGATATAGATTAATTCAACCTCTCTATTTGAATTTATCCATGTGACAATCAACTCAAATGGTCCTCAAGAATTGAAAGAATAAAACCACCCATCAAATTGTAAGAGAACAAAAAACAATGAATATGATATGAAGTACGTTAAATTTAAATATACAACACACTAGCTGAAAGCATGGATATAATCTATAGATAATCTAGAGCAAGAAACAAATTTAAAGAGGAGGGTTATCGATGGTCTTGTCGACGTCTCAATCGTTCACCATCATGACATTACCTTAAACCATTTATGCTAATAGCTGGAACTTTTGATGTAGTCTGATAGCTTTCACACTCTCTAGCAATCTCCAAAATCCGTTTCTCTTAATTTTGTGTCTCTTAAGTCTTAGAGTCAATATTTTAATATAACAAAAAATAATTAGCTCTCAAATAATTCAAAATTTGAATTATTAACTAAATTCGAAACATTACTCAGTCGAGTTGGGTCAGCTTGGATCGAGCGATTACTAGTGCAACACATTTCCATTGCAATTTAGGCTACGCTTTGACAAAATTTGGCTCACCGCTCGACTCAGTTGATAGGCACTTAATCGAACAAGATCATGTAGGAAATGTTGTTTCTTTTTTGGCCAAGTAGTTTACCGCTTTTTTTTAGTGACTTTTTTGGGGGTTTTTTGCATCTCCTAGTTTGCGCCATGATTCTCGTTTTGTTTTGAATTGTATCTTCTTTTTAATATTCAGTAATCCATATTGTCTATAAGATCATGAAATGACACAAATAATTGTAAAATAGAACTAAGAGACTAGTACCGGGGTTGAACTCTGGGAACTAGTGCGAATGTTAGAACTAAGACTCACGAGAAGAATATCGATCAATTTATGGTTATCAAACTGGAAAATAGAAGCATTAAAGAACTAACGAAACTAACAGACATATTTCGACGAAATATGAAATCACATTATATCAATTGATGGGGAACTCAAATCTAAATCCATTACCTAGGGAATCAACATTACTCATCTCTCAATGCAGCAATGGAACATCTAGATGGATGAAGAACGAATGGCAAATTAAACCTCAACTATCGGAAATGACTCTATCGATGCCTAAATCCACTATCAAAGAAATTAATGTACTCATCTCTTGATGCAATGAATCAATAACCCATATGCATGAAGAGCGATAGGGAACTCAACCTCTATTATCGGAAACAATGGGAACTCAACCTCTATTATCGGAAGTGACTCTCTCGATGCCTAAATCCACTACCTAGGAGATCTATGTACTCATCTCTCGATGCAGTAAACCAATAACCTAAATCCATGAAGAACAATGGGGTCTCAACATCAATTATAACCTTTTGTAAATAGATTAACCGACCTGTTAGATTCTCATTAATCCAATTCATTATAGGGTTAATTTTGAGACTCAAATCAACTTCTCAGCCTAGACAAATGTCTAAACTCATTCAAACAGGTGATTATCAAGTATGAACACATTAAGCACAACCCATCAAACCAATCGATAGAACAAAACCGAACCAAGCATTAAGAACCAAACAATCCATTACATAAGCATCCCTAACCCATGGCAAGGACATCTACTCAGAAATCATAGAGAAATAGACATAGAAAGTATTCATCTTCCCTATTCGCCAAGAGTGACCTCGGATGAATCCTTCGGTTTCCCAAAATCTTCTCTTTAGCCCTTTCAGTCGTCTGCTCTCTCTCTCTCCTCTGTCTCTGGTCTGTTTTGTCTGTTCTCTCTCCTCTGTCTCTTTTTAAAATTCGCCGTTGTTCAAAATTGAATCCGATCGGCGTGCCAATCTCCATGACTTTCGCTTGTTAGTTCTCTCTATGCCCGACCGTGCATAATAGCTAGCCTGACCGTGCTGCACTCTTCAAAGAGGTGATCGACCGGGCATAGGAGTTGCTCAGGCCGTGCAATACTTACGGGGCACTTTCTGGTTAATGAGCTTAGTTGTGCTACTTTAATTGCTCGGTCGTGCATGTGGTCTTCCTCTTCATCCCAGTCATGCTTTGTTTGTTGCCCGGCCATGCTGCATGGATTCATCAGCTCCGTGGTCGTACATTGTTAGTTGCTTGACCATGATGCTTCAGCTTCTGAACCCAATCGTTCTACTTACTTTGCTTGACACTATGCATGGACTCTAGGAGCTCGATCGTGCCTCATATTGAGCTCTACCGAACATTCTCCTTCCACTCAGTTGGTCGTGCAGCTGGATGTGCTCGGTCATGCTCCCTTCACTGTTTGGTCACGCTTTCGAATAGATTTGCCGCATTTACTTGTGTTTGCTTCAGATGTCGGTAAAGTCCAAGAATCGTAACAAAACTAAACCTAGGAATGACGAAATACTAAGACACATTAGGCGTTATCAATATGCATTAGAAACATGCAAAAAATGATAGAGTGAAAAAATGATCAGTATGGGTGAAGTTAAGGATAGCAAAAACAAACAAAGACACATATTTTACTATAGTTTTGTGAACGATGGATGAGTGATTCAAATGTGGAAAAATTGGAGAGGTACAGAGTGGTGAGAAGATTTGTGAGGTATACAATAGTAGGAAAAAGAAATGACCTGAAATGAGTTGGTAGAGACACACAAGAAAGTCACTACAAAAAATAGACCATTTTCAACGGATATATCCATTGGTAATGGCTAAACTACCGTTGGTAATGACCTTTTCCAACAGATTCCTGGCTGTTGGAAAATGATCACTGAAAAAATCACACCCATTACAATTTAAAACAATATTACTCCAGATAATATTCGTTTTTAATTTTTTCCAAGGATAGTAACGAATATATTCTGACATCTGTTGGAAATGTGCAACGTGCATCCTTTGGAAGTCTTGAATTTATTGGCAGGATTTAGCAACGGATACCCGTTGGAAATGAAACGGCGAGAATTTTAAAATATTCCAACAAATGCACGTTGAAAATTTTGATCTTTTAACAACAAACATATGTTGATAGTTTGAAATGTTAATTAAAAAATTAAAAAAATAAATAAAATTTTTTATATACAACATTTATACAAAATTAAAAAAAAAAGATTGCTACATTTCATCTAAACCGGCATCGTCGTCTTCATCCTAGTACTCACTAACACCTTATGAAGGGGTTGCAACGGAGTCGATGATCGATTCTTGTCTCGGTGTTGTTGCCCCCATCAGTGGTGGTGGCACATACGCTCGACCGATCATCAACTCGATTATACTCTCCATATGATGCATTTGCGCTTGTAATTCTTGAAACATGATTGTGTTTCTTGAAGAGTATCTCGTGTTGCTGGAAGAGTATCTTACATTTTCGAATAGTAGTCTCGAGCTGCTCTATGTGTCTTTCTTTCATAAATGTCTCTTGCATCGTGGGGGAGGGGTATCGTCGTGGCGTCCTAGACGATAAATTTTTTTGTAAAGAACTTATTCTGTATAAACACCCCTTATACGACCTAATAGATATTAATATAAAACAAATTAGCATATCGATTTAAAATATAAATATTTACGTAATTAAAAATTATTATAACATAATGTTATTATATACCCATAAATAAATTTTGTCCTTTTGTAAAGGATTATGATCGTAGAGAGTTGAGTCGATCGTTTGTGATTGTTGTATGATCTTCTCCGGCACAGCTTTCACTGTCCGTTCTGCCCGGGGTCAACAATTTTAGGTTTATGACCTCTTCCGCGATGATGGACTTCTTCTTGGCCTGGATCTCAATGACCAGTTCAAGAAGAGTCGGTTCTCTTCCTATTATGTGCATCTGTAACATTATAATAATATGATTAGTTACCAATTTAAATAAAAATAAATTGAAATTATAAATGTAAATATTTCTTACCAATTGTTTCTTTCTTTTGGGAAATGACTTTGATCCCCGAGGTATAACAGCTGTGTTTAGTGTTGTTCACCATCAAGCGCAACAGAACTTGTATATCATGCATCTAAGCGTATAAATGCGCGATATTTCTTTCTTCCGCCATCTATATGCCTACTACAAATTAAATTTAAATAATTTTTAATGAATAAAATTCGATAATTATTTTAAATTATTTTTTTATATTAAATACACTTACAATAAATATATACCACCATCGGTGGCGTATAACTTCTCCCATCACCCGCCATGAATAATAAAGCCGATCTTATAAAAAACTTTGGATGATGTTGTTGTTTGTGACATCATCCACATCAAACCTACACATGTAAACAAAATCATTAGACAATAATTATAATCAATTAAAATATCATATTTGAACAGAAATAACATCTTACCATAACGTCCCGTGATCATGTCAAGATCAATAATAGGAATAGTGAGACGCTCGTCTAAAGTATCGTTAAAACGTTAATATCCGCCATATCATCTTTTTCATAAAAAATCGTTGATGTCGATATATGTGAAGGAGGTCGATGTGGTGGCGGGGCTCCTGCAAAACCCGCCAACAACCCACCGTGACCGATAAATCTTCAAGCTCTCACTGTGTTTAAGTATGTAGGAATTATTTTTATGAGAAAATGATCTTTCGGTTTTGAGATTGTGTTAAAAATGAACTGTTGAACGAATTAAATACAAATATTTCCAACGGGCATCCGTTGGCATTTCCAATGGATGTCTGTTGAAAATTGTGTCACTTCAATGGAATTTATTAAATGACGTGACTGTTGAGTTTCCAATAGGCATCCATTAAAAATTTGTGTTTCCAAGGCAACAAATGGCATAAATGGTTGTACTACTTCTTTCCAACGGGCAGTTGGAAAACATCGTCCCAATCCAACGAGGGTACTAGGCGGAGTATAGCCATCATGACCATTTCCAAAGGATTCACGTTGAAAATTTCCAACAGAAATCCATTGGAAAGTTTGATTCGTTTTAACGGATACTCGTTGGTAGCTCTAAGCGCTTCAATGAGCATCCATAGGAACTTTGCAACGGATGCCCGTTGCAAATAGAAAACCCGTAAAATTTTTCTAAGTGTCAAACAAAATTAAACGATTCAGCTGGAGGCCGTTGCGTTTGCCAACACATATGTTCTTCAATTGATTCTTCGATTGGCTATAATTCCTTCAATTATTCATGGAATTCATCGCCATGCTCATCTTCTGCATTTTCTTGTTAAATGTCTTCATAATCGCGAATTTATTCTCCATCTATGTCAGTTCTTGCGAGAATCTCTTCTCGTTTGTCTGTATCAATTAAACGTATGAGTTCAAAGTGATTGTTTTGCAAGGGATCTTCTTTTTCTTCTGTGCTTATAACTCCCCACAATTTAATCTTACCTACGGTCTATCACTCCTTTCTTTGATGTTTCAATGTTCTTGGATAGTGCACGTAACATACATGATTTGCTTGATCTGTTATGATAAATGGATAATACTTTCCATATTTTCATGTTGGGTTGATGTCAATTCCTCTTCATCGATTTTTTTGTGTACCATGTCCTATGGTTGGGTCGAACCACTGGCATTTAATAAACATTACCTTCAATCCAATGAGACCAAGATATTCCACCTCTAGGATTTGTTGCAAAATGCCTTAGAGATTATCATCCTCTATTTCACTATTAACACAAATGTCGTAATTGAACATGATTCTATGTTATCCGTGCTCGTAAATGTGTAATGTGTATCACTAGTAAACATAATCTATCAACACTATACATTTCTTGCAAGACCATTAGCCAAATCTCTTAACAATGTTGGATGACTCTCAATTGAACTTTGAATGTATATAATATAAAAGTGAATGATTACTTCTTCGATATAAAGTAAATGTATTGGCAAATATTCCATTATATCGAAGAAGGAAGGCAAAAAAACTCTTTCCAAAGAGCATAATACATTAGAGATATTGTCTGTCAATAACTCCAACTCATCTCATTTTAAATTTCTTGAACATATATCTCTAAAAATATGACAATTTCATAGAGCACATCGGGAACGTTCCGTGGTAATAGTTCGGCAAATGTAATTGGAAAGAATCACTGCATGAAAATGTCACCATCATGACTTTTCAACCCGATCAATCTGGAACCCACAATATCCACACACTGAGCAATATTTGATGCATATCCATCTAAAAATTTAAAGTCTTCATTTAACCACCTCAATAATATTGTTTTCACTGGCCTAGACAATCTGAATATTGGGATAGGTGCCCTTCCATCACGTAACTCCAACCTAGGTCTTCAACATATTATCTTCAAATATTTCATTGATTGTATGTTATCCTTCATTTTCCGGCCACATTCAAAATAGTGTTGATGATATTATCGAAAAAGTTTTTTTATATGTATAACATCCAAATTATGACGCAATATCAACGATTTCCAATATGGTAGTTCCAAAAACTACTACGTTTATACAAGTTATGACATTCAGATTGGCTTTGTATTTTTTGATGACCACCATTTCCACCGCATTCTATTGATATTTGTAAATCATCGTGTTTAATCGTTCGTAAAGGATTTGCATTCCTATTTGCATGCACGATGCCCTTTCTTTTTGTACCACATTCTTTCGAAAATGTTTTTTTAAATCTTTTTTGAATGTATGTCCACGAGGAAGAAATGTTCTATGATAATCAAGCCAACATGGTTTCTTCCCATGTACTAGTCGAAATTAATCTCTATCCTCCATACAATATCGACATGCCAATCTCCCGTGCGTGCTCTATCAAGATAATATTTCTTAGGCAAGGAAGTCACTAATTGTCCACAACAAGATCGCTTTCAATGTGAACTTTTACTTCGCACTTACATCATAATTAAGAATTCCATTGTTCCGCAAATTTCTTAATTCAAAAATTAAATGCTGCAAAAAGATATCGAAACTTTGGTTCGGATGTTTTTGGTCCTAGAATCAGCAACGTCAGACACATTACTTCTCTTTCAAACACATATCAGGAGGTAAATTATAGAAGACAAAATAACTGGCCATAGAGAATATTGAATTCCAGATTGTGCATATGGACTAAAACCATTGGTTCACAGATAAAGATAAACATTTCTCGTTTCACACGCGAACTCAGAAAATATTTCGTTGAAATCTTTTCCGACCTTACCATCCGATGGATGTTGCATTATCCCTTCGCCCGTCGAAAGTTCTGAGTGTCATCTTATTGTCGTCGCGGTTTTTTATTTATATAACCTTCTCAACCTGTTTTTTACAGGCATATAAAACATATTTTTTGTACGATATATATTTTCGCGAAGATGGTTTTTTGGAAGAAATCTGCTTGCACCGCAAAATTTACATTGCAATAGGTCTTTATCTTCTCCCCAAAACAGCATGCTACTATTCTACAAACATCAATTTTTTCATGTGGCATTCCCAAATTATTTAAAACATTCTTTGTTTCATAATATGTCTTTTTTCCAAATTATTTAAAACATTCTTTGTTTCATAATATGTCTCAAGACCTTGATTATTTCCGGTTAAATATTCACGCATGGGTTTGCAAAATGAATCCATGCAATTTTCCACTATATTGTAGTCTATTTTTATACTCATCAATCTTGATAACAATGATAAACAAGACTGACCTTCATGACAACCTTCGTATATAGGTTGTTTCGCCACATCCAATAGGTTAAAAAATCGTTGTGCCTCAGTGTTCGACATATTTTCATGCATTTGTTCAACAACTCTAAGAAAAACATCTAACACTATTTCCATATATGGATTGGTCGTCGACGTTTCATAAAGAACTTCTTCATTGCTTTCCATTTTTTGTGCTTCTTGCACACTATCTCTAACGCTATAAGTTTCGCCGTGAAATAACCAAATTTCATAATTCTCTACGAAACCCACATTGTAAAAGTGTTTGTAAACAATTTCTTGACTTTTTTTCATCATTCTCTACGAAACCCATATTTTTTCATCTTTTATAGGTACATAACATTTTCTCACATTCTTGACACAAAGATTGCATCGACACAAAAATTCATGAACTACTCTAATTCGTGTAAGAATTCATGAGTAACCTCCTCGGTTATGGGATCTTTTCTTCTATAAATCTACTCTCTCAATCTGTATATATCTCTATTTAAAGAACATGAAATTGTTTGAAAATATATTTTTTGTTAACGGCTTAATGGTAAACAGTTTGAATTTGATGTAGAAATAGGGAATATTTCAATGTATGCCCGTTGGAAATACCAAAGAATGATCGTTGAAATACAACGTTGGATTATTCTAATGGCAACCTTAAAATTATATACTCTCCAACGAGCATCCATTGAAAATAACAGGATACTGGTTGCGCTTTGCAACGGACATCTATGGAATAAAATGTCGGTTTTCAACGAGGTTCTAACTGTTGGATGAATCTTTGTGTGAGAGTTTGTGTCCTCTTAATGTGGTCAATACATGCATTGGTGTTTCTTAAAGTTAGAGTTTTTGTTGAATTTTAGGAGTCTTGTAGCATTTGTTTTTTTCGTTAACTCTTATGTAAAATGGAGTCTATAAATAGAGGAGGAAAGACCCCAAAAGCTACAACAGTTTGTAGCACCAATTCATTTGTTCATTTTCAAGTCTTTCATTCTCTCTAAAGGGCAAAGTCTAACATTTGGTATCAGAGCTTCTTGGTTCGAGAGTCTGAGAGATGTCGGGTTCTACTCATGGTCTGTCCTGCAGTCCGCAACGTGAAGGAGTGAGGCGTCGCTCCCAACCACCACATGAGAGACCACAACACCAGGATGTTCGTGATGACGGTGGGCGTGAGGTGGTGGTGTTTCCGCAGAGGGAGATCAAGGAGGTGGGTAGTGTGGTGTTTCCCATGCTCACGAAGATGAACTATGGAGAGTGGTTGTTGCACATGAAGGTGTTGCTTCGTGCAAACTTATTGAGGGAAGCTGTCGAGGACGACATAACCGACAAGCAGGAGGGTCAGATGGTGTTAGAGGAAATCTTGCGAGGTGTGCCGCCAGAAATGATCTCCACACTTGCGGTGAAAGAGAGTGCAAAGGCCGCTTGGGACACTATTGTGGAGATGCATGTCAGCTCAGAACGGGTGCGTCAGGCCAGCGCTCAGAAGGTGAGGAAGCAATACGTGAAGTGGAAGATTTTGCCATGCATCTCAATGGGTTAGTAAATCGACTTGTTACCCTTGGTGACCCTGAACCTATGCACAAAGTCGTGGCAAACTACCTACGTGTAGTTTCTACCCGATTTTCTCAGATCGTTCTTTCAGTAGAAACGTTGCTTGATTTATCAACACTTTCTATGGAAGAGGTTACCGGGAGGTTAAAGATGGCAGAGGAGTGGTATGAGAAAGAGGCAACCATGCAGGGCGTGGGGGTAAGCTCTATCTCGCTGAGGAGTAGTGGACCGCGCGTACCAAGGAGCGAGGCTCAAAGTCTGCACGTGCAGGGGACATGAACAACCACCAGCCTCGCAGGTCACTCAAGAAAGGCGGCGATAGTGGCACCAATTCGGGGAATGACAAGTGCTACAACTGCGGGCATCGTGGTCATTGGGCAAGGGATTGTCACAACCCCAAGAAGGAGCAAGCGAATTTGGTGTAGGTGGAGGATACCATGCACCAACTGGCGCTTCTCATGGCGCAGATTTACGAAGTCACCAATTCGGAGGTACCTGCACCAGCACCACTCTATATCAAGAACCACGTGCTCAGGCGTTCGTTGGTACTAGTGTCGACGAAGATAGTCTAGAAGGTATGTAACTAGACACAGGGGCCACAAATCACATGAAGGGTCGCAATGACGTCTTTGTTGAATTGGATCAGACGATGGTAGGCATAATGAAGTTTGGTGATGGCTCTGTTATTGACATCAAAATAATATACAACCTGTTCGTCTCCTTCATTTTGTGTTCTTGCAATCTTTTCCCTTGCCGACCACATCAGAGATGAAAGTCGTCTTCCTCCTCTCCGATCAGACCATGGTTTGTTTTTTTTCTCGCTCTCTCTTTATCTCTCTCTATTTGATCTCCACCGAGATTTTTAACTCGCTCTCTCTCTCTCGCTATATCTCCGTCGGTGAAGAGGAAACGGTCACGAGAAACAATGGAAGACCAGCGACAAGAGGACCCTTTCTCTACTCTCAGTTCCAGACCTTTCCCTTTTAACATTCTCAAGAAATATCTGAGACCTCTGGAGACGTTAATGCTGGGGGAATGAAATTCCTCACTCGGATTCGAGTCGAAATCCTCTTTGTTTCTTAGATCTGGAATAGAAACAAGATGCAGAGCTTGGTGAGGTATGTACAAGTGTTTTGGACCCATTGAGTTGACATATGTTTCGATGCTCTTGAAATAGCGGAGGCAATCAGATTCTTCGAGTTGAAAACCGGAGCCAAGTTCCCATCGGTCGGTCTCGGGACATGGTGGACGAATCCTGGTCTCGTTGGAGATTTCATCATCAGCGCTGTAAAGGTTCACCTATAATTTCTATTTCATGGATTAGGCTTTCTGTTGACGTGTTGCAGGGTGCGATGAGATGTTCTTCTCTTAGCTTATGAAGGAAGCCTTAGACATAGCGGGATTCTTCAGGTCGAGAGTTAGACATCTTCTCCACCTTCACGTAGCCAATATAATACAGAGATATGAGTTGCGTTTCCACGGATTCTTTGCAGAAGACACACAAACCTTACTCCAGAAGGGTCAGCTTTTGATCCAATACATCAAATGAATACAATTTCCATCCACAAGATCCTCAAGAAATATGATAAGGTTTGATCTACCACAAGATTAAATTGGTCAAACACAAATCCCCTAGAATTTTGTAATAAGAGATGTGATATATCAGGTGCATAGCTTTGAGAACAGAAAACCTTTTTGGGCGCATCTATATTTTGTGCGTATATGTATGCATATGTTTACAAAAAAACTGAATTTGTCTCTTTAAGACATATGATGTTTGTTGATGGTGAAACAGGAAAAAAATGTTCAATTCATAAGCGTTAAAGTGTGGTCACATCTTCTACAAATCGTGTATGTGCTCTGTAGCATCCGTGATGATCTTCCAATATCTTAAAGCAACTATTTCTCATTCAAGATGCCTTTTTGCAGAGAGGTTTATCATCCTTAAACCTTAACTTTTTGAATCACAAAACACAACTTCTTCTAAAAATTCACTATCTTTCCATTCTCATTCTTTAGGTATTGTTTGAATCTTAAGAGCGATCTTCTTTACCATTTGAAGGTTTGAGTTTACGCTGACGCAGTTGAGATGTTCGAGCTCCATCTTCTGTCAAAGATATGGTAGGAATATCAGTTCCTTAGCTACAAGTTACGAGATTGAGCAATCATCATATTACTTGCATCACAAGGTCTTGAATGTTTTGTGCTTGGTTTTGCAGATCGCGTATCGCCACATTGATTGTGCTCAGATCTATGGCAAAAAGAAAGAGGTACATCCATAGTTTGTTCGCCAATCTTATTATTTTGTTCTTAGTTACCATATTTATGTATGCTCTTGAGGTTTACTTGCTTCATCGACCTTTTGTTTTTGTTATTGCTCAATACCTTCCTTCATTGAATATTCTTTTTTTGGCTATTGAATACAGAATCTGAACTTTAAATCTTTCATGCTTAAATGTCGTTTGTATTGCTTTACGTATTTCATCCATTCAAGTGGAAGTAAATCAGAAACCTTAGAAGAAGATGGCTCATAAACTAGCGACAATGAATGATGTTGCAGTCTTGAAACATTATTAGAAAACTCAGAAGAAGATGACAAAAGAGTGATGGGGTCGAGAAAGGTAATGAAATTGAGAATGACAATGGAAAATTGAAGAATGTAAACCAGACCTTCACGAGATAAATCTCTAATGATATATGCTTGCAGAGAAACTGGCCTATGCCTTCGTATTGGTACTACTGGACAAAGATCTCAACGAATCAGTATTTTGCCATTTTGAGTGATAACTTTTTTTAAAAGAAACGGATGAATGCAAGTGCTTGAAGGAGGGCGAGCCACGGGAAGGGGTTCACGTTTGAGGTGAAAGTGAATAAAAGCGACAAAGGATGGAATGATGAATGCATTGGAGATCCAATATCTAGCGTCAAGAAGGCTAAGGACTCCGTAATTGTTCTTCTTCTTCATCTTCTCAATAAAATGTACTCTTGATCAAAGGATTACCTTTTCTTTTATTTAAGGTTACTATTTTTTCATTAGTTATGTTTTTTATTGTAATTTCAACTTTTTAAACATTTATTTAACTTCATAATAAATATAGATCTTCGATTTAATTCCTCATGTAACTTCGCCTTAACATCCTTTGTTTCATTTTTTAGTAATAATTTTAACATCTATAACAAGTATATTTAAAAAAATCAACAAGAAACTAGTTTTTAAATCTTTTATTAATCTAGCCTTGAATTAAGTATAAAAACGACCTAAAAACTCAATTAATCGACAATTGATTCATGAAACGATAGTCCATTTTATAGGACCATTAATTTGATTTTATGTGTTTTAGACATTGTTTCTAGATAATCATCAGGCGATCTATACATCCATTTAAAGATCATTTAAACAATATTTTGGATAAAATAAAAGTTTTTAAAAGTCCATCTTTTGTTAATGTATTTTTTGAATAACATAAGTTTGGACAAACAAAAAAGGTCAAGAATATAATCACCAAGATTATAAGAAACCATAGAAAAATATGAGTAGCAAAGTGAGTGTGGACTAGAGAAAAAAATACTTATTTAAAACATAAATGAGGCAAGACGAATATTTTGCTCAAAGAAAAGCTTCTTCATCGCCTTAGGATAGACAAAATGTACTAATCAAACCCGTTGTGATTACATATTTGACTCTACCTTGATAATGTCATAATCTTATACATTAGTCAAATTAGTATTTAAAATTTAAAAATATATAATATCATTTGTATACTTTTTCCAATATTATTAACTCATGTTGTTAAAAAATAATAGTAACAAAATTTATTTATCTAACTATAATTATCTTCTAAAACCATTCATGCTTTAGAAATAATTATGTGAAAAATTAATGTTCAATAATAATGTTTATAATATCAAAAATATATATTATAATATAAATTATAAATTATTATTAGTTCCTTTATGAATAATTTGGTAGAAACTATTATATTATTGAATATACAATAAGAAATAAATTATTAAAATAGTCACAAATGAAAAAAAAAATACTTTTTTAAAACATTTAATAAAATACCAATAATTGACTTTATCTATAATAGTCATACACATTCCAAAATGTATTATCAATTTTAAATTCAATTAAAATAAATTTGTTTGTAAAATTTTTTAAGACAAAACTAGTATCTTAAAAATTATTAACATGTAACAATAGAATAGAAAAAATTAGTGTCAATAAAAAAATTAGTGTTAACTACCGTGTAGTAATAGAATAAACAATATTAACAAAAAGAAAATTGACCTGAACATTTATATTAATTAATATTTATTGTAATTTGATGTCGTTACATTGTCGTTCTTTGTAATGTATAAATAAGGTTTTTAACACTTCGATAATCATGCTCCATAAAGATCTACACTAATCAAAATTTAGAGATAATAAAAAAATTTCAACAACAGTAAGTTTTCAAAATGTCAAATTATAAACTTATCTCAATAATAGTTTTATTTCATATTCTTGATCAAAATAAATTTTAAAAACATAATCATGAAGAATATGTTCGGTCAAAACATGAAATCACATTCTCCAAGAATTTTTCGTTTTCTTATTTCTAAAATATTATCGATAAATCGAAGTTTTCGTTTACGATACATCTAAAACATATATTGTTTAAATTTTTAATTTGGAAATTATTATTCAACATGAGCTTTTATATGAATATATTTTAATCAATCATACAATTGTATTACCACATACATCTATGAAGTATCATCGCACAACCTGAAATTTAAATCTTTATAAATAGAAACTGATGTGATTAAATATATCGTTAACGTCCAATATTGATCGTAGATTAATTTAAATTTTGAAAAATCTTCAAAATTACAAATAATCAGCAATTTAAATATTAAATTTTAATTATCTATTATTTAAAATAAATAAATGATCATATATAAATAAATTAAAACTGTTCCATTTTTAAAAGCTCGCGCATCTCCTTTGAATGGTTTCATTCGCACCTCTATTCTTTCGTTTGGTGCCTCGTTCAAGACTGCTTATTTCGTTTCTAAATTATTTGATAATGATTTCAAGCTTAAAATTAGTCAAAAGCCTTGGAGTTATAAAAGTAATTTTCTTTAACATTTATGTTGAAGTACAGAAACTACATTGAACAATGTTACAAAATCATCATTGATGTTTGCTTACGAGGTTTAGGTTGTTGGTCCTATTTTAGTGGTGAAGATAAGTTGTGAATATTCTCTATAATACCGGAAGATTCTTTATATATGCTATAAAGACATTTGTTTGTTTTTTTTTTTTTTTCGCCAAATTGATGCAAAATTAGACTAAAAAAATCTATTTGCATGCAGAGCATGAGTGAAAATTATTAGCACAATTTTTTCCCTTTTACTCTTCATGTTATTTTAGAAGAAGAATGTTTAGATATAAAACTTAATAAATCAAGTTATTACTTTAAGAGACTATATTTTTTCTCTTTGAGTATTTACCCTTTAAGTCTATTCTTTTATTTTCATATCTTATATTTGAGGTAGAGCCTAGGTGGCATATGGACAAACTAGACAATATATATATATATATAATACAAAATAACATCTAAATATATATTAAAACTAGTAAATATTATTATTCATTAAACCATCATATTTTTTCTATATTACTCACAATAATTAATTATAAAATTATGGTTCACAAAAATAAATTTATAAATAAGAATGTAAAAAAAAGTACACATCTTTGCTAAACTTTAATAAAAAAAAGTATTATTATAAGATTAATATTTATTAATCAAAAAATATTATTTAAAAGATTAAGTTATTACTAAATGAAAAGAATTTTTAAGGAAATTATACATATTAAAAAATTCATTCAATCTAAATGGATATTTAGAAACACTTAGATCATCCAAAAAAGACTTAGACCGTCTAAATGGACGTTTACTTCGCTGTCTAAACCATCTAGATCGTCTAATGACAGCTTAACGTTTCAAAAAAATGCCTAGAGAGTCTAATGGCCGTCTAGCGTCTAGACCCAGATCAAAATTACTTTTTAGAACAATTTGTAAATAGGTTTAGCAATTTTTTTTTGTTATTATAATGATGCATTTTAACAAATTAAGATTATTACATCAATTTATTTTGTGTTATGCAGAAATGTTTGAGTAATTGTTTAAATGTTTAAAACTTGAATATTGGATTTTTTGTAAATGCTATAAGTTTTCATGAAGATATCAAAGAAATGGGTGCCTTTGAAAACGCGAATATAGATAATGTATGATTGTCTTCAACTCGTGCCGTAAAATATTTTATTTATACGATTATACATCATATTATTTGTTATTTCGAATCAGATACATGAGAACGTGAGATG
Source organism: Gynandropsis gynandra (assembly GCA_036759665.1). Taxonomy (NCBI): domain Eukaryota; kingdom Viridiplantae; phylum Streptophyta; class Magnoliopsida; order Brassicales; family Cleomaceae; genus Gynandropsis; species Gynandropsis gynandra. The sequence continues at coordinate 10,546,697 of CM071862.1, forward strand.
ATCCGTCAATCAAAAGAAATGGGTGGTTTACTATCTGTTTGCGAAGAAATTGGAGGATTGCAAACACAACCAAGTACTCCTAATGAACCCTCAAATGCCACGCATGATCCGCCCTTTTTTCCTTTATTTATGCAAGAGTCATGACAAGCTTTCCTATCACATGTCTTTTGGCTCACACATTGTCCTGTATTATGTTCAACCAATTATTTCCTTGATTACACCAATAAAAAATCACAATATTATCTCGATATGGATTAGTGCAATGATTGTTTTACTTTTTATATATTTAAAAAAATCACAATCTTAATAATGTGTAGGTATTTTTTAAATATAACAAGATAAATTATATAATTTATGATGAATAGTAATCTAAATATATTTACCTGAAATCAACAAAAGAAGAACCAAAGTAATAACAAGGGATGAAATTACAGACGGAGAAGAAGTCCTCTTATCAGCCATTATGTTTCTCTGAAGATATATTGCAATGAGAAATTTGTTTGTTTCTTTGCTTTGTTGTATATTGATTGTGTAAGTTTATGAGGATCATATTATATATTTGCACACACGAGATATATTATACAAGTATGTTTATGGTAATCTCAAACCTCCCATTTTAGTTATTCTAAAGCACATTCCAAAATTTATTAGATTTGTTAAATTAATGTTTGACTATGTGTTAGATACTATAATGAATTATGCCAAGTTTTTCATTACGGTATATCATGATTACTTCTGTACCAAAACTTTATTGGATATCTGTTTCACTATTTATAAACTCATCATATATATATTTATATATATCCCGTACAACAAATCAAAATAAAATTTAAATTTCAGCGCACAAAATATATTTAGATCGTTCAAGTTCATCAACAATATTTTTTTTTATAATAATCAAACCAATTATTTGATATTTGAAACAACTATTAGTTAAATTTAAATTAATATATTTATTAGAAACACGAAACAAAGAGTTTTTTTATTAAAGAAATTCAACAAATAACATAAAAAGTTGAAACCCTTAGTAATGACACGAACCTTGAAACGATTAATTGAGCTATCAAAATTTAATGTAACGCAATCCATCAAGAAATGTTGGAGCTTCTTCTGACGGTAATATCTCTTAAGTGTTGATGCGCATAAGAGCATCGAACTCGTCAGTCATTGTACAATTGTACAACACCATTGTGGGTGATTTTGCGCCTTTGTGACTATACAGGGTTCAATTTACATACAAATATAAGAGGCATTATATCAATATCATGGAGCGGTTTGGTGATGTTGTTTTCGGCTCCGTAGTCATGGATGCACCATTAGTGGAAGGTGCGGATGTACTATCTCACAATACAACGAACTGTCTCCAGGATGTTCATCGATATCGGAGGTGAAGGATCATGACGGGATGATGAATCTTATGTTGATAATGCAATGATCTGATGACCAGATATATGAAGGGGTGTTACCAATGGCGTATCAAAAACTAAAAAGGGAGAAAAATGATGTAGCACATGCTACGAAAAGTATGTGGAAAAGGATGAGAATGGAAGGATATTATCATGGAACCAAACGTGATGGGACACAAAGATACGATACCATATGGGTTCGAGATAGAGATAAGCATTGTGAGATGAAGAGTAATTTAGGAAGACACATGCAGAGGAACATGGTTAAAATTTGTGAGCAGAGTTTGTGATCTGTCACTTAGGTGTGATCTAATTCTACATCGACTATTAATAATTATACATAGACTAGACATTACCGTAAGGATATGAATCATATAGTATCAGGGTCAAACACAAGGACTAAGAGTTTAGACTATTGATATCACGAAAAATATGATCATGAATTTAAATTTGTATTTTATCTATTATCTATTATGTGCAAGTAATGTAAAGTACGGTTACAAGTATTTACAATTGAGACAATGCTTCTTGTTCGAGAATTGTTCACAGATATGAATTCATTAAATATTTCGGAAAGTATATCATTTTGTTTCTTTCACGGGATTCAATATTCTTTTATCAATCTAATCTATCTCAAATTCTAGATCCATAATCAATCACTTTAATAATTTACATTTCTAGTGAATGACTGAAATGTTGAATGTAATAACGATCGATATCATAATTGCTAAACTGACACCTACCTTTCGATATATGATCACTTATATTTATTTAATGCATACGATCTAGATTAATTCAACCTCTCTATCTGAATTTATCCATGTGACAATCAACTCAAATGGCCATCAAGAATTGAAAGAATAAAATCACCCATCAAATTGTAAGAGAACAAAAAACAATGAATATGATATGAAGTACGTTGAATTTAAATACACAACACACTAGCTGAAAGCATGGATATAATATATGGATCTACATATGGAAATAATCTAGATCAAGAAACAAATTTAAAGAGGAAGGTTATCGATGGTCTTGTCGACGTCTCAATCATTCACCATCATGACATTACCTTTAAACCATTTATGCTAATAGCTGGAACCTTTGATGTAGTCCGATAGCTTTCACACTCTCTAGCAATATCCAAAATCTGTTTCTTTTAATTTGGTGTCTCTTTAGTCTTAGAGTCAATCTTTTAATATAACAAAAAATAATTAGCTCTCAAATAATGCAAAATTCGAATTATTAACTAAATTCAAAACATTATTCAGCCGAGTTGAGTCAGCTTGGATCGAACGATTACTAGTGCAACTAATTTCCATTGCAATTTAGGCTTAACTTTGACAAATTTTGGCTCACCGCTCGACTCAGTTGATACGTGCTTACTCGAACGAGATCATGTAGGAAATGTTGTTTCTGTTTTGGCCAAGTAATTTACCGCTTTATTTGAGCGATTTTTTGGGGGGTTTTTTTGCATCTCCTAGTTTGTGCAATGATTCTCGTTTTGTTTTGAATTGTATCTTCTTTTTAATGTTCAGTAATCCATATTTTCTGTAAGATCATCAAATGACACAAATAATTGTAAAATAGAACTAAGAGACTAGTACGAGAGTCGAACTCTGGGAACTAGTGCGAATGTTAGAACTAAGAATCACGAGAAGAAGATCGATCAATTTATGGTTATCAAACTGGAAAATAGAAGCATAAAAGAATTAACGAAACTAAATTCAATAAGATAGTGTACCACGGGTTTTGGGAATCGACGAAACATGAAATCAAATTATATTAATCGATGGGAAACTCAAATCTAAATCCATTACCTAGGGAGTCAACATTACTCATCTCTCAATGCAGCAATGTAACATCTAGATCCATGAAGAACGAATGGAGAATGAAACCTCAACTATCGGAAATGACTCTCTCGATGCCTAATCCACTATCAAAGAAATTAATGTACTAATCTCTTGATGTAATGAATCAACAACCTAGATGCATGAAGAACGATAGGGAACTCAACCTCTATTATCGGAAACAATGGGAGCTCAACCTCTATTATCGGAAGTGACTCTCTCGATGCCTAAATCCACTACCTAGGAGATCAATGTACTCATCTCTTGATGCAGTAAACCAATAACCTAAATTCATGAAAAACAATGGGAGCTCAACATCAATTATCACCTTTGGTAAATAGATTAACCGACCTGTTAGATTCTCATTAATCCAATTCATTCTAGGGTTAATTCTGAGACTCAAATTCAACTTCTCAGCCTAGACAAATCTCTAAACTCATTCAAATAGGTGATTAGCAAGTATGAACACATTAAGCACAACCCATCAAACCAATCGATAGAACAAAACCAAACCCAAGCATTAAGAACCAAACAATCCATTACATAAGCATCCCTAACCCATGGCATGGACATATACTCAGAAATCATAGAGAAATAAACATAGAAAGTATTCATCTTCCCTACTCGGACGAATCCTTCGGTTTCCCAAAATCTTCTCTTTAGCCCTTTCAATCGTCTACTCTCTCTCCTCTGCCTCTGGTCCGTTCTGTCTGTTCTCTCTCCTCTGTCTCTTTTTAAAATTCACCGTTTTCCAAACTTGAATCCGAGCCGCGTGCCAATCTCCATGACTTTCGCTTGTTAGTTCTCTCTATGCCCGACCGTGCGTAGTAGCTAGCCTGACCGTGCTGCACTCTTCAAAGAGGTGATCGATCGGGCATAGGAGTTGCCCAGGCCATGCTGCATGGATTCATCAGCTCCCTAGCTGATCGTGCATTGTTAGTTGCTTGACCATGTTGCTTTAGCTTCTGAACCCAACCGTGCTATTTACTTTGCTCGACCGTGTGCATGGAATCTAGGAGCTCGATCGTGCCTCATATTGAGCTCGGCCGAACATTCTTTTTCCATTCAGCTGGTCGTGCAGCTAGATGTGCTCGGTCGTGCTCCCTTCACTGTTTGGTCACGCTTTCGGGTAGATTTGCCGCATTTACTTATGTTTGCTTCAGATGTCGGTAAAGTCCAAGAATCGTAACAAAACTAAACCTAGGAATGACGAAATACTAAGACGCATTAGGCGTTATCAATATGCACTAGAAACATGAAAAAAATGATAGAGTGAAAAAATGATCAGTATGGGTGAAGTTAAGGATAGCAAAGACAAACAAAGACACATATTTTTACTATAGATTGGTGAACGATGGATGAGTGATTCAAATGTGGAAAAATAGTAGAGGTATTGAGTGGTGAGAAGATTTATGAGGTATACAACAGTAGGAAAACGAAATGACCTGAAATGAGTTGGTAGAGACACACAAGAAAGTCACTACAAAAAATAGACCATTTTCAACGGATATATCTATTGGTAATGGCTAAACTACCATTGGTAATGACCTTTTCCAACATATTCCTGGTTGTTGGAAAAGGATCATTGAAAATCACACCTGTTACAATTTAAAACAACATTACTCCAGATAATATTCGTTTTTAATTTTTTTTCAAGCGATAGTAACAGATATATATCCAATGAAAGTGTCAATGGATTCCTATTGTAAAGTTTCAACAGATACACGTGGACACTTTGCAATAGGCATCTGTTGAAATTGTGCAACGTGCATCCTTTGGAAGTCTGCAACGGGTATCCCTTGAATTTGTTGGCAGGATTTAGCAACGGATACCCGTTGGAAATGAAACGACGAGAATTTTAAAATATTCCAACAAATGCGCGTTGAAAATTTTGTTCTTTTAACAACAAACATATGTTGCTAGTTTGAAATTTTAATTAAAAAATTTAAAAAATAAATAAAATTTTTTTATATATAAAACATTTAAACAAAATTAAAAAAAAAATTTGCATTATATCTAAACCGGCATCGTCGTCTTCATCCTAGTACTCGCTAACACCTTATAAAGGGGTTGCATCGGAGTCGATGATCGATTATTTTCTCGGCGTTGTTGCCCCCATTAGTGGTGGTGGCTGATACGCTCGACCGATCATCAAATCGATTATACTCTGCATATGATGCATTTGCGCTTGTAATTTTTGAAACGTGAGTGCGTTTCTTGAAGAGTATCTTGTGTTGCTGGAAGAGTATCTTACATTTTCGAATAGTAGTCACGAGCTGCTCTATGTGTCTTTCTTGCGTAAATGTGTCTTGCATCGTTGGGGAGGGGTACCGTCGTGGCGTCCTAGACGATATATTTTTTTGTAAAGAACTTATTCTGTATATACACCCTTATACGACCTAATAGATATTAATATAAAACAAATTAACATATAGATTTAAAATATAAATATTTACATAATTAAAAATTATTATAACATAATGTTATTATATACATATAAATAAATTTTGTCCTTTTGTAAAGGATTAAGATCGTTGAGAGTTGAGTCGATCGTTTGTGATTGTTGTGTGATCTTCTTTGTCATAGCTTTCATCGTCCGTTCTGCCCAGGGGTCAACAAGTTCAGGTTTATGACCTCTTCCGTGAGGATGAACTTCTTCTTGGCGTGGGTCTCAATGACCAGCTCAAAAAGAGTCGATTATCTTCCTATTATGTGCATCTGTAACATTATAATAATATGATTAGTTACCAATTTAAATAAAAATAATTTGAAATTATAAATGTAAATATTCTTACCAATTATTTCTTTCTTTTTGGAAATGACTTTGATCCCGAGGTATAACAGCTGCGTTTGGTGTTGTTCACCATCAAGCGCAATAGAACTTGCATATCATTCATCTAAGCGTATAAATGCGTGATATTTCTTTCTTCCGCCATCTATATGCCTACTACAAATTAGATTTTAAATAATTCTTAATGAATAAAATTCGATAATAATTATAAATTAATTTTTTATATTAAATACACTTACAATAAATATATACCACCATCGGTGGCATATAACTTCTCCCATCATCGCCATGAATAATAAAGCCGATCTTATAAAAAACTTTGGATGATGTTGTTGTTTTTGACATCATCCACATCAAACCTACACATGTAAACAAAATCATTAGACAATAATTATAATCAATTAAAATATCAATACTTGAAAAGAAATAATATCTTACCATAACGTCCCGTCAGCATGTCAAGATTAATAATAGGAATAGTGGGACGCTCAACGAAAGTATCGCTAAAACGTTAATTGATGTGTTATCAAAGTTAAACAAATATTTAACCTAAACTACCAGCAAGTGCACGGCACGTGTGTAGTACTTTAGGTGTCGATCCCACAGGGACTACGCAACACAACCTAAACTCAAACTGTAAATCAAACTTGGAACGAACGAATATGGAATTTGGGAATGAAAGACTAAAACAAATAAACAAACGAGTTCCTAACAATGAGACAAACGTTTTAGGAATCTGGTTTCACCACAAGACTACCGAAACCAACAATCAACCTATCTATCATGCAATCCCAGTCAAGTTATCTAAGGCAAATGATCATAATATAATATCTACCCTCTCTCAAGGCATAGACACGTGATCTAGTTAAGTTATCCCCTACTTTCGTGGTTGACACCTTGAACTAAACCCATAAGATCTGTGATTCATCCGTTCTACCCTCAATCGTTGCTACCCTTCTTTCGTGGCCTAACCTCGGTTGTTCTAAACCTGATCTTCTAGGACTAGAATTCTCCTTTCGGTCCCTCTCCTAACCCCTAACACATGCATCTACTTGGACTTCATAAACGCTAATCATTCAAGCTCTCAGACAAAGAATAGATAAACGAAAACGGGAAGATGCATTCAAAGATAAATCAAAGTGGTTTTGGGATAGCCATGGGCTAATCCCTTCTCCTAGAACAAAACAAAATACTCGCTCATGCGTCCGTAAACAAACATAATCGAAATAGATAGTCTATGGAACATGAACACCAAACGAAACCGAAGTCTTGAATTAATCTCCAATGCTCCTTGTATGTCTCCTTTTTCGATTCCGTCCTCTCTCTACTCTCTCTCCTCGATCAAAAACTCCAAACTAACTCTCTAACTGAAACTCCTTGACCCCTAGCTCATGTTCTTCCTTTTCCTTCTTCTTTTCTTTCCTTTTCTCCTCATCTTTCCTTCTGGCAGTTCGTTCTTTTCCTTTTCTTGCAGCAGCCACCGATTTTGCCTTTTCTTGAGTTTTCCATTCTTGATTAAGTTAGGCAACGTTTCCATTACTTTCTCCAGCAAAATATCACTTATTCCTCTTCTCTAAAGTCGTTTTCCTTATTGTATAAGTTACCAACAAGTTCCTTTTCGATTTAAGACAAATTAACTTATCTGTAACTTGCAGGTGACGAACGCGACCCGCGTGGGCTGAGTGTGTGACCTGCTCGGTTGCGGCGCGCATGACCGCACATGATCGTGATGGAAAACAAGGTGACTCGCTCGGGCTAGGGAGTGCCCCGGTCGGGCTGATGCGTGCCTCGGTCTGGCTGGGGTGTGCCCCGCTCGGGCTGATACCCCACCGTGATGCTTGCTTGCCCGACTCGTGCTTAAGTTGCTGGACAAACTTGCCGACTAAACGCCCCGTGCGGGCATGAGTGTACCCGCGTGGGCTGAGCTTATTTCTCGCTGATTCTCATCCCGTTTGTTTCGTGATGATTCTCGATGTTGGTACTTTTTCTCGTGTACGTCCTTTAGCTCCAAAATGAACCGAATACGCATAAAATTCTGTAAGAACACGAAAACACGAAAACGAGTAAAACAGATACAAAATCATACCTAAACATCGCATCTATATCGTAAACATCTCTAAAATCGTGCAAGAAATACGTATGAAAACGAGATGATAAAAATCTCCCAGACTTGAATGTTTGCTTGTCCCTAAGCAAACGTAAACGTGGAACACGTGGGGTATACAAAATCCAAGAATTCCCCCTTCACCTAGAAATACCGCTAAAGAGAATCTAACCGATCAACTAGCAAGTCGAGAGCAAATTCGGTTTAATTAAGTTTTCAGTCATCATCCTAGGTTCACCAAGGCTGCCCACGAGAAAGTAAATCGAAGGCAAACTAGACAAGTCACCGTAACTCTCTCCACCAAACAATACTTCAGACAGATGCTAAACCTAGAACAATCGAGGATACTTGTTTCTCTTCGAGCTTCTTTCTTTCTTTATTCTTTTTTTTTCTTTTTTTCTTTTCTTTTTATGTCTTCTGTTTCTTTGCTTTTTCTTCTTTTCTTTTTCGATATGCATACACACTAGGCTTCTAGGACGTCGGATTTGAAGGGATCCAGCCTCTACTTAGACCCAAACTACCGATGACGGTATACTCATGCATCTCGTTCAAGAGTGTAGCGGAGTAGGCGGTGTTTTTATTGTGCCATGCCCTTAGGACGTAGAAAGATGATCGCCAACCCACCACTTAGACCCGAGCCATCGAAAGAGTATCAAGGTCGATGCACTCATATCGATTTTAGATCATGCTTTTAGGCATTATTTCTATCGATAGCGGAGTGTTAGTATGTGCTCTTAATCTGCAAAATAAGCTCGATCTCATACGATATAATAATCCTCAAAAAAAAGAAGTAAAGCATCGTCTACACGAAGTATGACCATCTGGATAGAGAGAATAAACGATAAACTAGCCTAGCAACCTCGTCTAAACCCCCCACAAGGAACACTAGGATTCCCAAAGAATTACGACCTATTGCTTTTTTCAGCCGACTAATAAGCTCTAACGCTTAGGAAAAACCTAGCTCAAACATGCAAAATCTCACGGAAAAGGCCTACTTCTTAAGCATCCTAGGTTCAGGGTTCATCTCAAAACGTAGCACCGGACAAGTGCCTGAGACGACTCTGACTCACGAAAACAAAAACAATCTAAAAACTACGAAATCAAAGAGAAAATGAAAGAAAATGAAACGAAATCACCTGACAAACGTGAGTTGCTCCCCGGAACTTGAATTGAACGGTGTCCTCGACGTGAAACTCCGATGGAGGGTAAAGGAAGTGAAGTCACGTTTGTGGTGGTATTTTCTATTTTTTTTTTTTGTTTTTTTTTTACGAGTCTTAAACTAAACAACTAAGAAAAATAGAAACAAACAGTTGGGTTGCCTCCCAGAAAGCGCTTATTTAACGTCTTTAAGCTTTGACGTCTCCATTCCTCATGCTTGCGCGACAGGTGGATCGGAAAGGGAAATGGAGTTTCCACTTTCGATCGGTTGAGCAGCTTGGTAGAGCTTTAGTCGTTGTCCATTAGCTTTGAATGTTCAGCTCAAATCGCTCCATAGTTCCAACTTCTCCATGCGTGAAGATTTCTCATACCTGAAAAGGACCAGACCAACGGGACGGTAGTGTGCCCGAGAAAAGCTTAGGACGAGAATGTAAGAGTAGAACTAAGTCACCTGGCTGAAAGTCATGAGGTAGGGTCTCTTTATTGTGCCATTCCTTAGTCACTTCTTCTTTCTTTGGCACATCATGCACGGGTTTCACTTGTTCGTTGCCCTATGTTGGATAAATGGTATCTGCATCGAAAAGTTTTATGACGTCTTCTTACATTACCTCGTACAAGTGCGGATGCAACCTTTTTTGAGTTTCGATGGAAGATTCGTGGTTGTCTTCCGTATAATTTCCGTGCATACATATTGAAGAGCTGACACTCCTACGCTTCTTTACGCGTGTGGGTTGTTTTCTCATCTCATCCGCACTCAAGTTAGCATTCAAAACAGCATGATATATTTTATCACATTCAACGTACTCATACCAAAAAGAAAACGGAGGAGGCTCGGGCTCAAGTTTGGACGTCTTCTCCACTGCGAAACCAGCGTGCGTTTCGTTTGGTATCTCCTCATGTGGGGCGTCTCCTAGTGCTTCAATAGCACTCATGAATTTCGTGTACACCTCAGCTCCTTCTTTCGTAAATCCTGCATTATCACAAACTCGTGTTAGATATCGTACAAGTGGATCAGAAACACTTACGTCATCATGCGTGTCTTTCGCTAACTCGTCCAGCGAATCGACTGTAAAGCAAGACTCCTCGAATAAGGGTTCGTTCATGGGGCTAGACAGGTTGAATTCAATCGTCTCATCGCAGACACGTAAGGAAAGCTTTCCTTGTTGTACGTCTATCATCGCACATACAGTACATAAGAACAGCCTACCAAGAATAATAGGTATCCTAGCATCCTCTTTAATATCAAGTACAACAAAGTTAGTGGGTATACAAAGCTTACCTACCGTGGTGGGAACATTTTCAATAATTCCCACCGGATATCTTACTGAACGATCCGCGAGGCGTAGACACATCTTCATAGGATTCAGACTCCTGAAGTCCATCCGCTTGAAAACCGAGTGTGGCATGATTCTCTTGCTTGCTCCTAAATCACACAAAGCATTTTCAATGTCAAGATTACCTATTGTGCAAGGAACCGAGAAGCTTCAGGGGTCCTTCAACTTAGGTGGCAGCTTGTTTAGAAGGATAGCGTTGCATTCCTCGGTGAGTGCTACCGTCTAGTTCTCTTCGATATGCTTCTCTTTGTAAAGTACATCTTTGATGAGTTTGGCATAATTAGGCATCTTTTGGAGGGCTTCCACAAAAGGGATGTTGATGTCAAGCTTCTTGAGACCCTCTAAAAATTTGCCCACTCGTTCTTCATTCTTACTGCTCACCAACCGTTGAGGAAACGGTATAGGAGGTTTGTATGCTGGTGGAGCAACGTATGGTTTGTCTAAATCTTGTTTGACTCCTTCCATAATCGCAATCGTACCTTTGTCTCTTTTCATGGACGTACCAGCAGCTTTCCATTGCTCTTTGGAGGGCGAATGCTCAATTACATCGCTGCTACACACAAAAATAGCATTCACGTACTCTCTCGGGTTCAATTCGAGTTTACCTAGAAGCTGTCCGGGATTCCGAGAGGCTGAGGCAGCTTGCTGTGCTACGGAGTTCTCTAAGCTCTTAACATGGTTGCTCAAGGATTCCATCTGAGTTTTGAGCTCGTTGATCGCTGTCCCCACATCCGCATTGAATTTGGTTTGCGTTGAATATTGCTGCCTTTGCTCCTTGATAAATTCAAGGAACACTCCCTCAAGGTTTGACGAAGAGGCTTGAGGAGGTTGAGGAGATTGCGGGACTTGCTGAGCTTTCTGGAATTGCTAATTGTTTTGCTGGTATGGCTGCTGTGGATGCTGAAATTCCGAATACTTCATCGGTTGAGTCGTTCGGTATGACAAGTTCGGGTGATTCCTCCAATTCGGGTTATAGGTATTCCCGAATTGCGTGTTTCCTTGCTGCTGGGCATAATTCATCTGTTCGAAATCCTCATGTACCGTGCATTGATACGCTACATGCTCCGTATCTCCGCAATTCACACAGTACATGGTGTTTGTTGTGTTGCATGTCACTCTGCTCTGATTCGGCTCGTATAGGCGACGAGTGCTGTTAGGCATACCTCTCGGTGTTGACCACATGGTGTGGTTCATAGCAAGGTTATCGATCAGCTCGTATGCCTCCTCGATGCTAAGATCCATAAATGATCCTCTAGCAGCGTTATCCAATGTCGTTCGGTGTTCATCTGTGATTTCGTTGTAAAAGGTTTGGATAACGTACCACTGCTCGAGACCATGGTGTGGACACAGCTGTAGAAGATCCTTAAATCTGCCCCCACGCTTCAAACAAAGTTTCTCCATCTCTGCATCTAAACGTTGTGATTTTCCCCCTCATCTGAATCATCTTGCTCAGAGGAAAGAAGCGCGATAAGAACAATGTGCAGAGCTGATCCCAAGTCGTGATTGAACCAGCGGAGAGCGATTGTAGCCAAGTTTTCGCTCGTCCCCCAATTGAGAAGGGGAAGAGATGCAGTGATTATCTTGAATGTACCTGAAAGCTCAAGGAAGTCTTTGAGATGCTAATGGGGATCCTCGTGATTTCCACCCATGATTTGCTTCTGATAAAGCATGTTGATCATCGGCGGTTGTCCATGGTTGTGCTGATTATCCATCTCTTGTTGATCTGACGGCTCTGCGAAGGACAAATAAAGAACGATTTAGGTAGAAAGAACGAAAGAAAAGAAAAGAAAAACAAAAACAAACAAGAAAGACTCTAGCCTCGAATCTAAGACGTGTTGACAATAGTCCCCGGCAACGGCGCCAAAAACTTGATGTGTTATCAAAGTTAAACAAATATTTAACCTAAACTTCCCGCAAGTGTACGACACGTGTGTAGTACTTTAGGTGTCGATCCCACAGGGACTATGCAACACAACCTAAACTCAAATTGTAAATCAACTTGGAACGAACGAATATGGAATTTGGGAATGAAATACTAAAACAAATAAACAAACGAGTTCCAAACAATGAGACAAACGTTCCAGGAATCCGGTTTCACCACAAGACTATCGAAACCAACAATCAACCTATCTATCATGCAATCCCAGTCAAGTTATCTAAGGCAGACGATCCTAATATGATATCTACCCTCTCTCAAGGCATAGACACGTGATCTAGTCAAGTTATCCCCTACTTTTGTGGCTGACACCTTGAACTAAACCCATAAGATCTGTGATTCATCTGTTTTACCATCAACCGCTGCTATCCTACTATCGTGGTCTAACCTCGGTTGTTCTAAACCTGATCTTCTAGGACTAGAATTCTCCTTTCAGTCCTTCTCCTAACCCCTAACACATGCATCTACTTGGCCTTCATAAACGCAAGTCATTCAAGCTCTCAGACAAAGAATAGATAAACGGGAACATGCATTCAAAGATAAATAAAAATTGTTTCGGGATAGCCATGGGCTGATCCCTTCTCCTAGAACAAAACAAACTACTTGCTCATGCGTCCGTAAACAAACATAATCAAAATAGATAGTCTAAGGAACATGAAAACCAAATGAACCCGAAGTCTTGAATTAATCTCCAATGCTCCTTGTATGTCTCCTTCTTCGATTTCGTCCTCTCTCTACTCTCTCTCCATGATCATCGCCGGTTTTCCATGGCTGTGCTGATTATCCATCTCTTGTTGATCTGACGGCTCTACGAAGGACAAATAAAGAACGATTTAGGTAGAAAGAACGAAAGAAAAGAAAGCAAAAACAAAAACAAACAAGAAAGACTCTAGGCTCGAATCTAAGACGTGTTGACAATAGTCCCCGGCAACGGCGCCAAAAACTTGATGCATTATCAATGTTAAACAAATATTTAACCTAAACTACCCGCAAGTGCACGACACGTGTGTAGTACTTTAGGTGTCGATCCCACAGGGACTACGCAGCACAACCTAAACTCAAACTGTAAATCAACTTGGAACGAACGAATATGGAATTTGGGAATGAAATATCAAAACAAATAAACAAACGAGTTCCTAACAATGAGACAAACGTTCCAGGAATCCGGTTTCACCACAGGACTACCGAAACCAACAATCAACCTATCTATCATGCAATCCCAGTCAAGTTATCTAAGGCAGACGATCCTAATATGATATCTACCCTCTCTCAAGGCATAGACACGTGATCTAGTCAAGTTATCCCCTACTTTCGTTGTTGACACCTTGAACTAAATCCATAAGATCTGTGATTCATCTGTTTTACCCTCAACCGCTGCTATCCTACTTTCCTGGTCTAACCTCGGTTGTTCTAAACCTGATCTTCTAGGACCGGAATTCTCCTTTCGTTCCTTCTCCTAACCCCTAACAAATGCATCTACTTGGCCTTCGTAAAAGCAAGTCATTCAAGCTCTCAGACAAAGAATAGATAAATGAAAACGGGAACATACATTCAAAGATAAATAAAAGTTGTTCCGGGATAGCCATGGGCTAATCCCTTCTCCTAGAATAAAACAAACTACTTGCTCATGCGTCCGTAAACAAACATAATCAAAATAGATAGTCTAAGGAACATGAAAACCAAACGAACCCGAAGTCTTGAATTAATCTCCAATGCTCCTTGTATATCTCCTTCTTCGATTCCGTCCTCTCTCTACTCTCTCTCCTCGATCAAAAATTCCAAACTAACTCTCTATCTGAAACTCCTCGACCCCTAGCTCATGTTGTTCCTTTTCTTTCTTCTTTTCTTTCCTTTTCTCCTCCTCTTTCCTTCTGGTCGTTCGTTCTTTTCCTTTTGTTGCAGCAGCCACCGATTTTGCCTTTTCTTGAGTTTTCCATTCTTGATTAAGTTGGGCAACATTTCCATTACTTTCTCCAGTAAAATATCACTTATTCCTCTTCTCTAAAGTCATTTTCCTTATTGTATAAGTCACCAACAAGTTCCTTTTCGATTTAAGACAAATTAACGTATCTGTAAGTTGCAGGTGACGGACGCTACCCGCGCGGGCTTAGTGTGTGACTTGCTCGGGTGCGGCGCGCATGATCGCGCATGATCGCGATGGAAACAAGAAGACCCGCTCGGGCTAGGGAGTGCCCTGGCCGTGCTGCTTGCTTGCCCGACTCGTTGCTCAAGTTGCTGGACAAACTTGCCAACTAAACGCCCCACGCGGGCAAGAGTATACCCCGTGTAGGCTGAGCTTATTCCTCGCCAATTCTCGTCCCGTTTGTTCCGTGATGATTCTCAATGTTGGTATTTTTTTTCGTGTACGACTTTAGCTCAAAAATGAGCCGAATACGCAAAAAAACCTTTAAGAACACGAAAACACGAAAACGAGTAAAACAGATACAAAATCATACGTAACCATCACATCTATATCGTAAACATCTCTAAAATCGTGGAAGAAATACGTATGAAAACGAGATGATCATTAATATCCGCCATATCATCTTTTTCATAAAAAATCGTTGAGCCGATATATGTGAATGAAGTCGATATGGTGGGGGGGCTCCTGCGGAACCCGCCAACAACCCACCCTGACCGATAAATCGTCGAGCTCTCACTGTGTTTAAGTGTGTAGGATTTATGAGAAATTGATCTTTCGGTTTTGAGATTGTGTTAAAAATGAACTGTTGAACGAATTAAATACAAATATTTCCAACGAACATCCATTGGCATTTTCAATGGATGTCTGTTGAAAATTGTGTCACTTCAATGGAATTTATTAAATGGCGTCACTATTGATCTTCCAATAGGCATCCATTAAAAATTTGTGTTTCCAAAGCAACAAGTGGCATAAATGATTGTACTACTTCTTTCCAACAGGCAATTGGAAAACATCGTCCCAATGCAACGAGGGTACTAGGCGGAGTATAGCCATCATGACCATTTCCAAAGGATTCACGTTGAAATTTCCAACGGGAATCCATTGGAAAGTTTGATTCGTTTTAACAGATATTCGTTGGTAGGTCTAAGCGCTTCAATGAGCATCCATAGGAACTTCGCAACGGATGCCCGTTGCAAATAGAAAAACCGTAAAATTTTTCTAAGTGTCAAACAAAATTAAATGATTCAGCTGGAGGCCGTTACGTTTGCCAACACATATCTTCTTCAATTGATTCTTTGATTGGTGATTATTCTTTCAATTATTCATGGAATTCATCGCCATGCTCATCTTCTGCATCTTCTGGTTAAATGTCTTCATAATCGCGAATTTATTCTCCATATATGTCAGTTCTTGCGAGAATCTATTCTCGTTTGTCTGTATCAATTAAACGTATGAGTTCAAAGTTATTGTTTTGCAAGGGATCTTCTTTTTCTTCTGTGCTTTTAACTCCGCACAATTTAATCTTAACTACGATCTATCACTCCTTTCTTTGATGTTTCAATGTTCTTGGATAGTGCACGTAACATACATGATTTGCTTGATCTGTTATGATAAATGGATAATACTTACCATATTTTCATGTTGGGTTGATGTCAATTCCTCTCCATCGTTTTTTTCGTGTACCATGTCCTATGGTTGGGTCGAACCACTGGCATTTAATAAACATTACCTTCAATTCAATGAGATCAAGATATTCTACCTCTAGGATTTGTTGCAAAATGCCTTAAAGATTATCATCCTCTATTTCACTATTAACGTAAAGATTGGCACGATTTTGGTCAACCTGGTTTCCACACGCAAATATTCGGGGGAGATTGTTGGATGAATCTTTGTGTGAGAGTTTGTGTTCTCTTTAATTTGGTCAATACATGCATTGGTCTTTCTTAAAGTTAGGGTCTTTGTTGAATTTTAGGAGTCTTGTAGCATTTATTTTTTCGTTAACTCTCATGTAAATTGGAGTCTATAAATAGAAGAGGAAAAACCCGAAAAGCTACAACAGTTTATAGTACCAATTCATTTGTTTATTTTCGAGTCTTTGATTCTCTCTAAAGGACAAAGTCTAACACTAACGGATGCATTATCAATTTTTCAACGGATATTATCTGTTGATCATTTGTGAGCAATTCCAATGGATTGCAACGAGCTTCGAGTCGTATCGATGTATGTAATTTAAAAGGTATTAGAACCAATCGTAAATAATAATTGTAATAAAACAATGATTGTAATAAAGTATTTCTTCCAAGATTAGAATCAAACAACCACACCCGCACCTAACTATAAAACCCTTCAATCCCTTCTCTCGAATCTGTTTCTTCTCAATCACTTGAAATTCTCAACAAATAACCCATAATCTAGAGTTCAAGTAAAACAAATAGCAAAAAAAAAATGTTATTTGAAGTCTCCTTCTACCCCTGCCTCATCAATCAGCTTGCCAACATTTGCACCTCATCCTCCACTCTTCCCATAGCCACTGGAAAAAATTAAACATATCTAATTACAAGTAGAAACTGAGAAAGAAAAAAAAAACATTTTGACTTTGTTGTATCTAAACATCCAATGAAAGTGGTATTAAAGTAAAACAAAAAGAAAGAACCGAATAGACAAATATAACTTAGATTGGAAGAAGAAAAAAACAAAGATAGTTTGAAGCAAGTACCTTGGTGGTGTACACTTTGTCACCGTCGTCGTTTTTTGTAAAACTGAAGATAGTCGTCATTTTTTTGTAAAACTGAAGATACAAAGTGCATTTCAAGTAATTAAACCTGCTAAAGAGGAGATATTACAATTGTCGTGAACCTCACATCTCTCGTCTAAAAAATTGAACATAGAGCAATAGAAGTCGATATATATCAATACTAAATTGATAATCTCAAACAAAATCTCAACGGTAAAAATCTTTAATCTTAAGGATGAAAATGAGAATAAAATGTTTACACAGAAACCAGAGGGATGAATTGGAAGCTTAACCCTTTTGTAGCTCTTCAGGTTTAACAAACTGTACTCCAACATAACTGCAAACTGAAAAGGCATGCCATAGTATTAGCGTCTACCGAAACTTCAATGGTATGCATATCATCTTGGCAAAAATCAACTAATAACCCAATCACGTGAATAGAGAGAAAAGTTAATGGTTATCTTGAAGACGGTGGAGACGGGATAAACCAGTCACCTGTTGCAAAACTCTTGGCGTTGGGGCCGACAACATATACTTCCCCAACATGTTCATACACACCAACTGCTGGCACTGGTGGTCTCACAAGGTACACACCTAATTCCTCAATCGAAGAAGAAGAAGAAAAAGAAGAAACCCTAATTCCTCAATCGAATATCAGAAACCCAAACATCAAGAACTTCGATCCTCGACTACTTCCCCGACATCGCATTCGACTTCTTTACAAAGATCGATATCATCAAGCTCAAATTGGATTAAAATTTCTAGGAAATAAATGGAACTTAACATCGTAACCGCACTAACTTACATACATCCATCTTTCTCTTTGAACAATATCTATACCTGTGGAAGAAGAGTACCGAAGCAACCATGGAGGCTTGTCGTACAATCACGAAACTCACACGATTGATTGGTTGGATTCAAAATTGTAATGTCACCCAAGCATTGACGACATCATACAAATCCGAAACCGAAACACAACGAATGGCAAAAAAATTTAACCATACCAGATTGAAATTTACAGTGATATCGAGTAAGTATGAACCTTTTCAGAGTAAAGGCAGGGAACATAAGGACCAGAAAGAGAGCACTTGAAAATAACATTGCTTCCTCGAGGAGTTTCCTTGAAACCTAGAAGAAATCTACGCCCAACGCTCCTAATCTCGCCATCTTTATCTCGGAAGAAGGAAAACAACGTTTCAGTATATGAAGATCCAAATTAGAACGAAATCGAGACCCAAACCCTAAATCCAAAGTTAAAACGAAATCGATTCAGATGAGAAACAATGAACACAAAGAAAATTGAGATTACAAAGACGACGATTCCGTCCAAAAAATCGTGTGAAGAAGAAATGACAGGTTGTTGCAGGGCTTCCTCGTATGTGAGAGCTTTAGCTTCGGTGCTTAAAATGAAAGAGAGAAGAACCAAGCCACCATTAAATCTCCTGAAACATTTATCTTGCGAGAATGGTCTCGGTGACTGTGGTGGTGGGGAGAGGCTGGGGAGCGATGAAAGCCTTCTGGGTTCTGATCTTTTGTCGGACAGAATTGAGATAGGGCTAAAGGTCGCTGTAATTCAGGGCTTCCATGGATCTTCTTCCTTCTACACCAACCTTTCAAAGAAACGCCCCTTCCGTATCATCAACCTCACGGATAAATGTTTTGGAGATTAGGGTTTTGGTTGTAAAGAATGAGGAGGAGGAATGCAATCAGACGGTGAAGGTGAAGGCCGTTGTTTCAATTGTAAAAATTAAAAAAGAAAGAGAAAATGAAAACGGAGGACTGAATGAATTGCAAAACAATTTTTTTTTCTAATTTGAAAAAAAAATTCATGAAGAGCTTCAGTATAGAACGATTATTATATATATAATTTGAAAATAGTAATTTTAAGTCGTATATTATTATATAAATAATATTATCAAATATGAGTTCAAGCCCAAAATTAATTCAAAATTTTAATGTTGTCCGATATAATATATATATATATAGAAATTTGTTATTCATATTTTATTCGATGCGAGATGATAACACTAAAAGTGTATCGATTTTAGACTAGGTTTTAGTATTATTTTCGCATATATTTCATATATAGATTCACATTTTCGATATGATTATCCATTACATACACCCGTTTTGTTGGTTTTCAGGTTTTTAGGTAACAAGGCCTAAATGAGTTTAAAAAGACTAATTCCTGAGCAAAACCACGCACTTTGATGATAAATTCACTCGGAGCCAATATCAAGCCTCTGAACTCAACGGAACACCCGAGCAACGAGCGGAAAAGAGAAAAATCAAGGTTTCAAGGGTGCCCGGTCGGGCAATTCCCCGAGAGTTTACACGACTCGGGCCGCTCAACCACACGATCGGGTGCTGATGCCCGATTGGGCAAGACGAAGAACACGACCGAGCGCGCCTCTGTACGACTGGGTAGAAGTGGTGCCCGAGCGGGCCGTGTTTCTCGCAACAACCTAGATCTTGCATTCAAACGACCTAATTTATAGACCAGAACGGATCTAGAGCAAAGGGGGCGACGTAGAGGGCAAGGAAAGGCTTGGAAAACATCAGGAAAGGCTCGGGAGACGCTGGAGAAGAAGAGAAGCATCAATCCTCACATCGGTAACACAATAGGGAAGATCGAGGCATCGAGTTTCCTAGAGTCTAACATGTTTAGGGTTGTGTTATCTTCGTTATCTGTATTCTCCATGAGTAAGTATGTTCCCAACTATGGGTTAGGGATATCGGATTGTAACAATGTTCTACGTTAATGCTTAGATCTATTGATTTTATCTTGAATTTTGGTTCTACATTCATCATTATCACTCTTATACTAGTATTGCCCGCTCAGTAACATAGGAATTCAGACTTTGCTGGAAGGTTAAAGGATGAATCCGGAACTGTTAAGTTGTAGGTTAAGTTCGGCTAATGAGAATCTGACCGGTCGGTTAGTCGACTTAGGAATTAGGATTGCGTTCGTAAAGCTGCCATAGTACGGGTTAATCACTGCTGGAAGGTAGGGTTGCACGTACTCATGGTTAGGAGGTTTAGGCTCGGAAGAATCACTCCTTACCTTAGGGCATGAATTTCCCGTTGTCAAGATAATTCGATAGGTTTATGATCTTTAGTTGTTACATCCATACGATTCCCGGTATCCCGACACCCGTAGTGTTCGTCATATCCAAGTTTACCCCAACCTACTATCGTTGTCACCACTTAGCTTAGTTTTTACGTATTTCGCACCACACCTTCATCTAATTCCATTCGTCTTAGTTTAGTGTTATTCTTAGTTTTTGGCTGCTTTAGTCCCTACAGATCGACCCTTGTACTACACGATCCGTATACTTGCGGTGAAGTGGTCTAGGAAATTATATAACTCG
>CM071862.1:10567377-10602325 GCA_036759665.1 Gynandropsis gynandra
CTAATTACGGCCTAGACTAGGAATTAGCTAGATTAAGGTCTAGTCCTTTCCGGAGTCTTTGTTTGTTTTTCGCATTTGCTTTTCGTTTTTCCCTTTTATCGAGTCTATTCTATCTACCACGGATTTACATTTTGGTGTTTTGTTTCCTGTTGTGCGGGAGCCTTGTATGAGAAGCTCTTCTCAGAAACTTCTCATCTACGATCCCGAGGTTGAACGCACTTTAAGGAGCCTGCGCAAGAAGAGAAGGATTAGAATAGCGATTCCGAATCCGAGGTAGAAAGAACAAGCAATCACGAGTCATACGCCTCTGAGGAGGAAGAAAACCACAGCGCAAGCAGCGGAGAGGACAACGCAAGTATTCCCGACATGGATGCTGCTGATGAGACTTACGGAGCATACATCGCTCCGAAGCACACGCAGTTACTTTAGTGCATGGCCCGCACGATTGATAACCAGGTTGAGCTACAACCGGCTTTTATACAAATGCTCAACAATTCGGCCTTTAGAGGAATGGAGAACGAAGATCTGAACTCCCACCTTACGAACTTCAAGATGCTTTGCAGCACTACCAAGGTTGGAACGGGAGTTACTCGGGAGAATCTCTATTTGATGGCGTTCCCATTCTCACTTAAGGATGCGGCGTAACGTTGGCTCTTCAACTTGCCATCTGCATCAATCACGTCGTGGGATGATTTAGAGCAAAGGTTCATGCAAAAAAGAGCCTTATAAATTCTTTCCTTCAAGAAAGAGGCGAGACGCTACATGACGCATGGGAGCGATTCAAAGATTACCAGCGTATATGCCCACACCACGGGATGGATAAGAAGTATCTTATCAGGAGTTTCATCCAAGGTCTCCAAGAAACCACCCGATTCATGATCGTGGCAGCGGGTGGTGGTTCCCTCAGCAACCTTACATTCAATCAGCTCGAGAACTTGATCGAGAGCATGGCGAGGGAAGGAGGCAAGAAGGTAAGGGAGTACAATCGCGACTACCCATCTAAAGCTGCAGTGAACGAGCTAGGCATCGCCAACCCGGAGTTGACGGACTTGAAGCAACAAGTTGGTGAGATTCATCGGATGATAGCTGGACTTCACGTGGATTGACATGACACATCCATAGGCCAAGGGATGGAGGAAGTGAACTACGTTTCCAATCGGGGCTACCAACAAAGTTATTTCAAGAGCCATCCCAACCTCTCGTATGGAAACACGAACAACATAGTGAATCCGCAAGACTTTCAACCGTGGATAATGGCGAGAAACCAGAATCAAGGTTTCCAACCGAGAGGAAGTGGCCAAGACTATGGATATCAGCCACGCGGAGAATTTTTGGATGATTCTGAAATTCTTTCGATGCTCCAATTGATGCACCAAGACCAGAAGAGTGCACTTGGAGGGATTAGGGTTGAGCAAGAGGTTATGAAGAAGAGAATGGACGGATTTCAGACGCATTTGAGACTTCTCGAGACGCAAGTGGCGCAACTAGCCCAAGGTTCGAACTGATAACCCGGAAAGCTTCCCGGGAAACCCGAGGCGAACCCCCACGAGCAAGTGAATGCTATTTTCCTAAGGAGCGGGAACACGGTAGGGCAACCAATGCCTCCCATGGCTGCAAGAGAAGAGCCTATGTGCGATAAGTTCGAACAACCCATCGCTCCAGCCGTGGAAGAGAAGGTGACCGAGGAAGAGGAGAGGGTACCACCATTGCCCTTTCTACAGCATCAAATTCAAAGGAAGCAAAGTGACGAGACCCAATTCTCTCAATTCGTAGAACTCTTAAGGAAGCTACAAGTCACTATCTCATTCTATGACGCTCTTACAAAGATCCCTTCATATGCGAAGTTCCTCAAGGATATCATAATGAGGAGGAGGATCGTGGATAACGAGATGGTAATAGTAACGAACTCACTTATACAGCCCTCTACCATGGTCGAAAAGATGCCTGATCCAGGTAATTTCGTCATACCTTGCAAGATTTATGATTACGAAATTGAGCATGCGCTAATTGACATTGGAGCGAGTGTGAGCTTGCTACCACTATCCCTTGTTGAAAAGCTCAATAGGGTAGGAGATCTTCAACCCACGCGGATGCAAATCACATTGGCTGATCAATCCGTACGAAGCCCCGTGGGTATATTGACGAACGTAGCCGTTCAAGTGGGGGAATTCTGGTTCCCTGCGGATTTTGTCGTTGTGGATATAGAGATCAATCCGAAGATCCCCGTCATATTGGGACGGCCATTCCTCATCACGACAAAGATGGTCATCTACTGCGTGGAAGGAAGGTTAGTGATGAAGTTCGGGGACGAGTCTATCGAGTTCAAACTCGACGAGGCGTTGAAGAAGCTATTCATGACCGAACCCGTAATGAACGTTACCACGACGGATGCATCAACGAAGGAGATTGGACATGTACATCGAGACGTCCATCCAGAGGAGATACCATTGTCCGAGTGCACCGGGAGTCAATATCAGTCACCAGCAAGGTTGGACGCACTCACGCAGATTGAGGAGAAGCCGAAATTCCTTCGGCAGGGAAGTCACCCGATCGGGCAGCATACTCCACCCGCGCGGGCAGAGCCATTTCTAGGCGACCCGGTCGGGCAACCTCATAGTCCGACTCAAGTAATGCCTACGGTGGAATTTCTCCAACCCGACCGGGTGGTTGCGCGAGCCCGATCGGGTAGATGGATTGAGTGATAACCCGCCCAGGCGACCAGACAGCCCGACGCGTGCACACCCTACGGGGGTAAATGCCACAAATTTGGACCCGACTGGGGCACCAAAGGAGCCCGATCGGGCGTCAGAGAGGAACCGAGAGCCACGCGGTTTAGTCGATACTTCCACGCGAGCAACTGTTCTACGGTCACGTGCATCATCTCCTACACCCTTAGTGACCCACGTATACTCCTATCCCGAATGGAATACAGAAGAAACACTAAATAATAATCGAGTCCGAAGGAGATACGAAAGAGTTACGGGATTGAAAGAGAAGGACCGAGAATCGCATTTGAGAAGTCCACCAGGATTTGAGTCGCATCACGCTGATCAGAAAGAAAACGGAAGAGGCGTACCTCCTCTCTCTGCCACCACACGCGTATGAAGATGCTAGGGGTCGAGCTAAAGACCTTAAACAAGCGCTTCTCGGGAGGCAACCCGAGACCCATATCCTTTAGTCGTTTTCGTTTTATTTTCATATTTTCGAACTCTTTTTCATTTTTTTAGGTTGGACAATTTTCTAGGATCTGGAATTTAGTGGTCTATCGATTTTTGCTGCATATGTTTTCCTCGTTTAATTTTTCTGTTTTGCAGCAGTACCCGATCGGGTAGACACCTCTACCCGATCGGGCGTTTTCAGATTCAGGAGAACTCGGTCGGGCGACATCAGACGACCCGAGCGGGTAGGTACATGGGAGAGACTACCCGATCGACATCAGACGCCCCAAGCGGGTAGGTTAACATGGGAGACTACCCGATCGGGAAACACATACTACCCGATCGGGAAACACATACTACCCGATCGGGCACCGTAAAATCTGCACGGGTAAATTATATTTTGAGTAACCCGAGCGGCCGTTCACTTCACAAAAATCATACTCGAGCGTGCTCCCTCAATTCGCGACCCCTCACTCTACAATCTCGTCTCCGGAGTCGTTCATACGCCGCCGCCGTTTCATCGTCGCCGGTTGAGACCCTCGGTTACTCGAAATCCTCTCTCCCTCTCTTGAAAATCTGAAAATTCCTCAATCTCATCACGAAATCCAGGTATACCCATGAACTATTTTGAGATTTTGACTGCTATGGGTTAGATCTAGGTCTGATTAGGAAAAATTTAGGGTTATTTTTTCGATTGAACCACGAATCGCGAACTGCAGGTCGCGATTTCGTGATTCTACCCGATCGGGCTAGGTTTAGCACCCGGTCGGGCGTCCTGGACATACACCCGATCGGGCAGCTTTCTCGCCCGAGTCGGGCACTACCCACGGGGGTATTTCGACAATATGCTACCCGACCGGGCAACACCTAGTACCCGATCGGGCACCATGCAAAACTGTGCCTAACGTTTATTTTTCGTATTCGATTGTTTTGCAGATGGCCTCTAAGATCTTTCAGAGTTCGAAGAAGCGCCGATCTGACGCATATGACCCAGAGCAAGGATGGCCAGCGAGGTCGGTTGCAATTACGGAGTTGACGCCTTATATGCCAATCACCACCTCCCACCAACAATACAACTACCGGACGACGACGTTCTTGTCCGGTCAGAAGTCGAGGTTCACAGAACTTCAGCCGCAGATCTTCCCGTCTCGCTTCTTATCAGCCGAAGCGATGAGTGCTCTCCACATCGGGGAACACATAGACGCCATCTTCAACACGTTAGGATGGACGGGACTGAGAGATACACAGGAGTACACTTACCGCAACCTAACGGCGGAGTTCCTCGCATCGTACGTAGCATTCTTTCCCGAGTCCGGAGATCGGGAGAGAGCCTTTATGGAGTTCCGCCTGCTGGGGCAGAACTATCGGCTCACCGC
Organism: Gynandropsis gynandra; assembly: GCA_036759665.1. Lineage (NCBI taxonomy): Eukaryota > Viridiplantae > Streptophyta > Magnoliopsida > Brassicales > Cleomaceae > Gynandropsis > Gynandropsis gynandra. Next base: position 10,571,912 of record CM071862.1, read on the forward strand.
GAGACAGTTCGCGATCATCCTTGACGCTCCACACTGCAATTTCACGAAGATGTCAGAGCACAACCGGAGCTGTTAAGCAGAATCCTGGGCTCAGATAGCGTACGGCGAATACTCGACGAGGTCGAAGGCTAGCCATATACGCCATCCCGTCTTGAGGTATTTTCATTACTTCCTAGTCTCGTCAATACTAGGAAAGGGAGCGCAAGGTGGAGTCAACAACACCGAGTTGGCCTACCTGAGGCGGTGGTACAATCAGGCTTTGAGCCCGACGAGTGGGACATTTTGGACGTCGACTTCGCGTCGTTAGTGATGAGGCATTTTCTCGACATAGCCACCGAGAAGAGTAGCATGGATATGAAGATCATGTGCAGTGGCATAGTCACGATGATCGCACGGAGAGTAGGGATCAACCTTGGCATCCTGACTAAGGATAAGATCGACGAGGAGCCCGAGTTGAACCTCCAGAACCTGCGCACCCTGAAGGGCAATCACGTTAGAGAGGTACAACGTCATATGGTACTACAAGGGCGAGCATGGTCGTAACTTGGAAGTCGACCTAAGTGAGATTCAGATGCCGGGTCTAGACGAGGAGGGGTCCCGATTCAGGATTGATCCAGCCATCGGACACATCGGCCCGAGGCTAGCTGAGATGGATCCCCCTCCAGCCGCTGCACCAAGACCTTCCATGTCGAGGCAGCGCAGTCGACGCACCACACATTCACGCGCCCGCCTAGAGTATCCTCACCGCCGCTCTGACTTTCCTTCGATGGAAGGAGTCTCCGATGTCCTCAGGTACGTAGCGGAGGAGACTAGGTATCAGTCGTTTATGACAGAGCAGAGGTACGACATGGAGGCAGCGAGGCACGATATCGAGGCTGCGAGGTATGCAGAGCAGCAGCAATTCCAGGAGCAATCGATCTAGTATACATACTACCTCACGGAGTCTGTCCGTCGATTTCAGCAGCTCAGTATGCAGCAATACCAGGAGCCATACATACCGATCCCGTAGGACTATCATACTGGAGCCATTCCGTACCGTCCTCACATCCCCTACGAGCTGCAGTCTTTTTATTTCCCACCTGGGGAAGGAGCACCACCGGAGCCAGCTGACCTACCGGCCACCCGCGGTGGAGATACTGAGGATTAGACCACTCTTCCCTTTTTCCTTTCTTTCTTTTTCTTTTTTATCTTTTATGGACCTATTTTTATTATTTTCTTTCTTTTTAGTTTTAGCGATTATGTACGCTCTTTCAGACTTACTTATGTAGTGATCTTTGTTCTACCTCTTGCATTGCATGGTTTTATCTCAGGTCTTTCACGCTAACACATGCATTAGAGCAAAAGAGTCACACAATCCGGATGCATCACAATTCGAGAAAGTCACACACACACCAGGTGTACTCGTATTCTTTTTTATAGTTTCTCGAGTTTTTACATGCGGGTATCCCTCATAGGTCTCGAACACCGGGACTGTGTTCCGTTCAGGTCTGGGGGGTACTCTTCATTTTGTGATACGGATTCGACATTAGAGCGACATACTTGCACTTAGGATTAGACTTAGAATTAGGTTTAGGAATAAGATGGATACCTAGTGAAATTTTTTTCGAGCTTTAGTCATTTTTGCGACATTGTCGAATCGTGGATAATGGTCTAGGTTTGCTTAGAAGCCTTTTGATACCGATTAGTCGAGTAGTTGTGTTTGAAACCCTTATCTAGTTGAATTCACTCCTTAGATTTCGGTATCAAGTAGTCATATCTCCGTGTATACCGTCTAGCCTTAGCTTACTTGATATTTATACCGTTCACGAGTTAGATTCCACACGCTTATACTCCGCTGTCATCTAGGATAAGTTTTCACTATTCCGAGTTAGGATTGACATGAGTACATTGATATTTGATGGTTCAGGTCTAAGTGGTGGGTAGAGGCGCTTTTCTACGTCCTAAGGGTTAGAGTTGCGTAATCAAGAAAAGAAAAAAACTGAAAGAAAAAAATAATAAGATCTTCAATAACGCACCTCTTCACTCCGCTAAGGTCACGCGACCTTATGAGTGTGTCATAGGCAGCCTGGGTCTAAGTAGAAAGCCATCCCTCTTCGATTTCGACGTCCTAGGAACAAAGCGTGGATCTAAGTGTAGAAAAGAAAAATGCATTAGAACGAGAAAAAGCGATTTTAATGATATCAAAAGCTTAGGGAAATTGGTATGGAGATTGCTTGGACGTTATCTAGGGTTGTGAAGTAGAGTTAGATTTTTGGTAGGATTTCATGGCTCAGCACTTTCGGTAGATATAAGGCTATACTCTGTACGTTTAGGCTCTTATCCATGTGACGCGTTGATTTGCGGAATGACTAACTCTTTGATACTTTTTACGCTAGCATCCATCGTTATTAGATTCTTCTTGTACTTGACTTTAGTTTTGTTTGAGGACAAACAAAGGTTTAGGTCTGGGGAGTTTGATAACGCTGAAAGTGTATCGATTTTAAACTAGGTTTTAGTATCATTTTCGCATATATCTCATACATAGATTCACATTTCCGATATGATTATCCATTACATACACTCGTTTTTGTTGGTTTCAGGTTTTTAGGCGACAAGTCCTAATCGACCTTAAAAAGACGAATTGCTGAGCAAAACCACGTACTTTGAAGATAAATTCACTCGGAGCCAAAATCAAGCCTCTGAACTCCACGGAACACCCGAGCAACGAGCGGAAAAGAGAAAAATCAAGGTTTCAAGGGTGCCCGGTCGGGCACCATGGTCTACCCGCTCGGATAAAACCTACGGGGTTTTATTTGCACACCTTGCACGACCCGGGCACGAAGGCAACATGATTGGATAACCATACCCGATCGGGCGCAGTACTGATACCCGCTCGGGCGTTAATTCATCCCAAAATTCCCCGAGAGTTTACACGACTCGGGCCGCTCAACCTTACGATCGGGTGCTGATGCCCGATCGGGCAAGACGAAGAACACGACCGAGCGCGCCTCTGCATGACCGGGTAGAAGTGGTGCCTGAGCGGGCCGCGTTTCTCGCAACAACCTAGATCTTGCATTCAAACGACCTAATTTATAGACCAGAACGGATCTAGAGCAAAGGGGGCGACGTAGAGGGCAAGGAAAGGCTTGGAAAACATCAGGAAAGGCTCGGGAGACGCTGGAGAAGAAGAGAAGCATCAATCCTCACATCGGTAACACAATAGGGAAGATCGAGGCATCGAGTTTCCTAGAGTCTATCATGTTTAGGGTTGTGTTTTCTTCGTTATCTGTATTCTCCATGAGTAAGTATGTTCCCAACTATGGGTTAGGGATATCGGATTCTAACGGATGAACAATGTTATGCGTTAATGCTTAGATCTATTGATTTTATCTTGACATTCGGTTCTACACTTAACATTATCACTCTTATACTAGTGTTGCCCGCTCAGTAACATAGGAATTCAGACTTTGCTGGAAGGTTAAAGGATTAGTCCGGAACTGTTAAGTTGTAGGTTAAGTTCGGCTAATGAGAATCTGACCGGTCGGTTAGTCGACTTAGGAATTAGGATTGCGTTTGTAAAGCTGCCATAGTACGGGTTAATCACTGCTGGAAGGTAGAGTTGCACGTACTCATGGTTAGGAGGTTTAGGCTCGGAAGAATCACTCTTACCTTAGGGCATGAATTTCTCGTTGTCAAGATAATTCGATAGGTTTATGATCTTTAGTTGTTTCATCCATACGATTTCCGGTATCCCGACACCCGTAGTGTTCGTCACATCCGAGTTTACCCCAACCTATTATCGTTGTCACCACTTAGCTTAGTCTTTTAGGTATTTAGGACCACACCTCCATCTACTTCCATTCGTCTTAATTTAGTGTTATTCTTAGTTTTTGGCTGTTTTAGTCCCTAGAGATCGACCCTGGTACTACATGATCTGTATACTTGCGGTGAAGTGGTCTAGGAAAATATATAACTCGAGACTCACGTCATCATGTGACAATATAACATAATACTCTTCTTCAAGTCAAAATTTGATCGCATAACATGCACATCTCTGCAATTTAAATCGTGACAAATTATACTTAGATAACATGTTAATATGAATTTGAATCTAACTAAATCTAAAAACTAGTTTAAAAGTCTAAAGTTGTGCATTTATGTACAAGAATTTATCTTAATGTCTTCCGATATATGAGACGGATGAAACAATACGATGAAACAATACGCGGCAACAAATATGGAAATTCATGCATAAAAATAAAACAATATCATATATAATAGTAGTTTAAAACAAAATTATTTATTTTTATGTGAATTTTCCAATTGATTAATAACTTTAAGAGTAATTATTGCATTTACAACTTTGTTCTGAAAATCTAATCTCAATTAATGGATTTCTAGACCAATATTTAATAACATACAACTGCGAAATCCAACAAAAAATAGGAACATTAATTTTATTTTCAACTTCTATATATAGATAGGTAAAGGAAACGAACATGTTACACCATGCCTCATTAATTTCTCGTCCCGAATGGCTCCATGTTAGTGGATTGCATGTGGCGAAACCTTGATCCATTTGACAGATCTATAAGAAAAAAAACTTTACTAAAAAGCTTCTATAAAACCCAACCTAAAAAAAACTCAATCAACCAAAAAAAATGAAGAATACCCATGTATCTTTGTTGTTCCTCCTAGTCCTAGCCCAAACCCTAACCTTACTGACTTCAACATCTACAGACATCTTGAGCATTTTCAAGAGATACTACGTCAAAATGGAGAACAACTTGCAATCGGCATTGAATGTTCACTGCAAGTCCAAAGAGAAAGACAAAGGATTTAAACACCTAAACCCGACCCAAGTCTTCGAATGGAACTTCAAAATCAATTTCCTCCAAACGACTGCTTACTTCTGTGACCTCTCGTTTCTCCATCATGGCATTGGCACAAAGCATTCTTGAACGTGTTCAAAGCCGATGAAGAGTTCTTACTCTTCACCTGCGGTGGCACCACATGTACTTGGATGGCCAAACAAGATGGGTTTATTCGTTCAATGCACAAACAAACGTGTCACTGTTAGCCTGCTCGTGGAGTAGAGAGCAGATGAGAGAACTCATTAACCCTGACAGCGCACCACAACGTATCAAGGGCTAATGATTCCAACTTTGAAAAGAAAATGTGTGTTTTATGTATATTGTAGCTTAATCCAAATGATTGAATAAAAGTTATCTTTTGATGGTTGTCGTTATTATATTTTGATGTGAGAGAAGAGTTCAACAACGAAATGTGGGTGCAAATGGTTCTCAAAGGGTTTACATGGATGGATTTGTACTTAATTCAATAAAAAAATTCAAGAGTTTATAATGGTTTAATTATCTATCTATATATATATATGTATATATATATATATGTATATGAATGAACATGATCATAATTATATCATTCTTTTTAAGTTCTCTTTTCTAAATTTCATTCTTAAATATTTATATCATAATCATGGGTCCAATATCAAAATATTCAAATTTTTTTCTAATGTACAGAGAGAACAAAATTGTCATTAACACCAATCAGATTCCATTTCGATCAACGCGCTTAAAATGGAAATATTTTCTACCACAAAGACGAAGCTATTGGCAATCCTGCTTCACAAGACTCTTGGCTGTCTGGAATGACTAAATTCATCGTCTCTTTGCTCGTGTAATGACTATTGTCAAACTATCAGTTTTGTAAGAAGTTTTATATAAGTTTACATTTTACTAACACAAAAACTACAAAATGGGATGTTTTGGAGCATATATGATCTTACAACTTTAACATATAAGACTGTTATCCAAACTCAACATCCAAATTTTCGAACAAACATTTTCTATACTATATTTAGTTTTGTAATTTCGATGACGATCAATTCTTTGTTGGTTTCTATTTTTGCTAGCACTTGTCGGTTAACCTTGTACTTGTGTTTCTTTTTCTGGATTAATCAAAACTCTATTTCTTTTAAGTTTTGTGTGATATATTTAATTTGTATATAATGTTCCAAAATTCGATGAATAATTTGCAAAATTTAATTAATCGTTTGACGACACGAAAAGTCTACAATAGATATTATTCGTACAAATATAGCAACTTATTCATACAACATACATTTCGGACAAGAAAACATAAATATACTAGGATTCTCTTTGATATATTTTTGACATAATTGGACCTTTTGTTTTGTCGGTATTTTACATAGTAGTTTTCAATACATATTCACCAGAGAAAAAGTTCAAGATGGTTCGATCATTTATGATTACTTCATTAGGTTATGGCATCGAGTGATATGGAATCTAATTCATGTTGTGCCATTTTGCAACGTCATTAATTGTTCATTTATGACAAACGACAAATTTCATAGTTTGTAACGAATATTTCAACCATTTGGCTCTTCTAAGCGAAATTTTGACCCATAAATACTCATGCACCACGTAGAACCAAGTGACTGAAACTACAAAACGAAGCAAAATGAAAGAAACAATATTGTTCTTGTTATCTCTAACCCTAATCCTAACTGTAACCGGAATCCTAGAGACATCCAAATCAAACAACTTAAGCACATTCACCAAATACCATGTAAAGATGGTGAATAACTTGTCAAAAGATAGATCATCCTTGAATGTTCATTGTAAATCAGGAGATTCAGATAAAGGACTTCAACGCCTTGAAACAAACCAATCCTTTCAATGGGGCTTCCACGTCAATTTCCAAGGCTCGACCCTCTACTTCTGCCACCTTTCCTATCTCAACCAAGGTAATTGGCACAATTCCATTTTTGATGTGTTCATATCAAGGGACGTGTTCGTGAATCATTTCTGTGGAGGTAGCACATGTACGTGGATCGCCAAAGAAGACGGTATTTATTATTTCAATACTGTCACCAAGGTATCATTGTTAACGTACTTGTGGAAGAGATGATAGTTGAGAGAGGGCAAAAGTGCGACCGCTGAGTGAAGTACAACATGTAATAAACAATTTTAAGTGAATGAACAAAGTTTGTGATGACCATGGATTCACATAAACAACATTAACATGACAACCTAAACTCGTGAATTAGTTTTCAAATTAAGTTGGGCATAAATCTATTTGACAAGTTATTAGAACCTAATTCATATTCTTGTATTTAAAGAATGTTATATTGTGTTATACATTGGTAAAACGTAAATAGTAAATTTGTAAATACGGTCTAACAAAGGTCTAATCTGGATTTAATTTTTTATTTATGTAATTTCAAACTCATTTATTTAACTAGAAGGGCATCATTAAACGTCTGAATATCTTTGAACCCCAACTTTTCTTACTTTTTGGGAATACAAAAGTTTCTCTCATGCCATCTAGTGAACACTCTTGCTCGACGATCCAGAAGATCACCAATATTTTGCCAGATAGCTATTCGAATTTTATGACAACGTTCGTGGAAGTTTGAAACATGACATGGCTAGATGGGCATATCTATGATGATTGGTTTAATGATAATCTTCTTACCTCCACAAGAGAGCAATTATGAGTGCAATGATGATATCATGTCTTGGATCATTTATCGTATATACTAAAAAGATAGTCCGTTTGGATCGTTCAATTAGCTCAGATAAATCCAAATAGAAACTTTTTCCTGACTTTATTGTAATCTCTAACTGGTTCATTAGTTCCTCTTCATGTTGCTGAAGATTTATCATAATTTATCCTTTGTCGTGATGCATTCCCAAATATATCTAGGAAATTCAAAACCTGTGTAATATTCCTGCAATCTACTTTGTAAAGGATGAGGCTATGTTCAGCGAAAAAAATGTGAGTTATTGATGTATTTGGTGTGATACCTTGATCCCTTGAATAAGGTTCTCTATTCCAGCTTTTCTCACTAGATTAGATAATACCTTTGAACACAAAAATGCGAGGATAGAGGATCACCCTGTCTTAAACCCCTATGTGGTATGATTTTGTACTATGGTTGGCCATTGATAAGTATCACATAGGATATCGCTGTGACACATTTCATTACCCAATCGATTGATTCCTTCTCAAAGCCCATAACTTCCATTGATCTCCAGAAAAAGCTCCACTTTACTCTATCATATATGCCTTACTCATATCCATCTTTAGTGACATAAATTTTTTTTTTTGCGTTCTTGTTCTTCCCTTGTTCGTAAGCCATGAGAAATCTCTTGAGCTAACATGATTTTTACCACTTTATTCCACTTTTCAATTATGGTAGACATTGTTGAGTCTTTTGCACGTAACTTTAGATATAATCTTGTAAACCGCATTCCATAGGCTAATTAATAGATCTAAAATCCTTCGTATTCTTTGCATTTTGTTTCTTTGAAATACCACAAATATGAATCTTATTCCGTTGATTCACCTCCTAAAAAATTCTTGAATTTCTCCAATCACATTCTCCCTAACCACATCTCAAAATCTCTGATAGAACATACCCGTTATTTTGTTAAGTCCTAGGGCTTTTTCTAGATCAATGTCGAAACAAATGTCTCAAATATTTTCTCTTGATACTCGGACATTTAGAAGTATTAATGGATATAATCCGTGTGATTGATACGAGAATATTCTCCAAGATCACACGGATTATTCTGATGATATTCTACGAGATATTCTGGATATTATCTCATATCTTATTAAATACAGAAATATTTTCGAAAATTGTATGAACATTTTGCGATATTATATTTCCTTTTCCATACGATATTGTATACTATATAAGAAAGCATTACGTGATTAATAAAGAAACGAGAAATTGATTCGACTTCTTCCAAGATGTAGTCGCATATTTTAACATGGTATCAGAGCCTCTTCTAGGGCTTCCGGTTTTTTTATTCTTTCTTTCTTTTGATCTATCACATCAAAATTAACTTTTTTCGATCGTATTTCGACTCTGTTTTTCTCTTTGAAAACAGAGTATCTCATCTAGTTTTTTTTGTTCTCCAACATTAACCAAGAATCGAGCTTCCCCTTTAATTTCGACCAAACTCCCGAACCAAAACTCTAAAAAAAACATGCATCGACAAACTCCTTCGATCGACGTCATCTCCGGCGTACCGAACCCCGACACCATCTTCAGTGTACCGAACCCCGACGCAATCTTCGGCGTACCGAACCCCGACGCCATCTTCGACGCACTAAACCCCAACTCCATCTTCGACGCACCGAACCCCGACGCCATCTTCGACGCACCGGACCCCGATGCCATCTTCGGCGCACCGAACCTCGACGCCTTCTAGCGTACCGAACCCGATGCCCTACGGCATACCGAACCCGACGCCCTATGGCGTACCAAACCCGACGCCCTACGGCATACCAAACCCTACGCTCTCTGGTGTACCGAACCCTATGCCTTCTAGTATACCGAATACCGAACCCGACGCCCTCTGGCGTACCGATCCTGACGTCCTCTAGCATACCGAACCTAGACGCCTTCTGGTGTACCGATCAATGAGCATTTTTCTTCCAAGTTGGCGTCCACAATTTGCACGCTCCAACTTGAGGGAGGGTATTAACGGATATAATCAGTGTGATTGATACAAGAATATTATCCGAGATCACACTGATTATTCTGATGATATTCTACGAGATATTCTGGATATTATCTAATATCTTATTAAATACCGAAATATTTTCGAAAATTGTATGAACATTGGGTTACGTTCTCAACAGGCATCCGTTGGAAATTGCAACGGATGCCTGTTGCAAAAGGAGACGAAATGACGTTTTGGCGTTCGTTGCCTCAAGAATGAAATTTTCAACGTGCATTCGTTGGAAATGCCAACGGATTCCCGTTAGAACTCAAACGTGGCATCAATTAATTGCATCATATTTTCCAACGGCTTCCGGTGGCATTTACAACGAATGCTCGTTGGAAATTTCTATATATAAACCGTCGAACAGTTCATTCTTCAACACAATTTCACATCCAAAATTCTCTCAAATACAGAACCTCCAAATACTCAAAAACTTATACACAATATAAAATGAGAGCGAGACGATTTTTCGGTAGTGGTGTATGTTAGCGGGTTTAGCTGGAGCCCCGCCCCCACCGCCATCGCCACCATATCGGCCTCCTTCACCTATATTGGCACCGCCGCAAGTATACGGTTCGTGTAGTACAAGGGTCGAACTCTGGGGATTGAGTGCAGCGTTAGAACTAAGAAATCACGAGAAGAAGATCGATGAATATAAGATTGTGAAACGGGAAAGTAAAGATAATAAAGGATAACAAAGCTAGACTCAACAAGATAGAGTACCATGGGCTTCGGGAATACCGGAACATGCAATGGATGTTTCTATGGATCATGAAATTCGGTTTGTATCAATCGATGGGGAACTAATATCTAATCCTCTACCCAGAAAATCAACGTCACTCATCTCTCGATGTAGCGCGGAACGTCTAGATGCATGAAAAACAATAGGGAACTCTACCCCTAATGCTAGAAATGACTTGGCGTAAACCTAAATCTCCTGCCTAGGAAATCAACGTCACCTATATCCCTATGTAATGCGGAACTTCTAGATGCATGAAGAATGATGGAGAATTTAACCTCTAATGTAGGATGGGAACTCGACCTCTATAAACGAAAATGACTTGGCGTAAGCCTGAATCCTCTATCTAGGAAATCAACGACACTCATATCCCTATGTAGCGTGGAACTTCTAGATGCATTAAGAACAATGGGAATTCTACCTCGATTATTACCGTTTCTAAATAGATTAACCGATTGGCCAATTTCTCGTTAACCTAATTCATTCGAAAGGTCATTCACGAGACTCAAATCTGACTCTCCCAAGCCTAGACGAATCTCTAATCTCCCTCAAACATGCCTAATCTCAGTAGAATAGATCTAGTCTTATTCAAGTATGAAATCAACAACGTATGAAGGCATTACGCACAAATCGAACCATTCAATTGAACAAAACCGAAATCAAGCATTAATAACTCAAACAATCCTTTACAATGGCATCCCTAACCCATGGCAACGAGAACTACTCAGAATACATAGAGAAGCAAACAAAAACGAAGTAAGTGTTCAACTCCACTATCATCCCGAGCGTAACCTCCGACGAATCCTTCGGTTCCCCAAAGTCTCCTTCTCCGGCTGTGCTCTCTTTCTTCTCCTTTGCCTGGTTCTTCCCCTTGTTCTCTTGCCTTTTCCTGTCTGATCTTGGCTTTCCCTTTCTGTTCCTTTTAAATGCAGGCCGTTCAAAACTCAAAGAAAGTTGTTGAGAAAAAGGTGGACCCGCGTGGGCACAACCTCCACCCGCTCGTGCAGTCCATTAGCCCGTGCGTGCATGACTTTCAACTTGGTCGGGCTGGCTTTCCCGGGCGTGCATCCTTTGAGCCCAAGTCGGGCTAACTCTCGGCGAATTTCTGGTTCAAATTGCAGCCCGATCGGGTACACATACACAGCCCGAGCGGGCACACTTCATGCCCGAGTATGTACACTATCAAATGATGTTTCCGCTCCTTTTGCTCAATGCTTGAGTGTTTGATTTGCTTCCATGGCCGTGGACATGAGGTATCTTGTCATTCAATCACGTTTTCGGGGTAGGATTGCCGTAATAATTCGTGTTTTCCTTCATATATTCATTTCCTACACGAAACACGAAATGTTAGATAAAAGCCTCGAATAAACTCAATAAATCGGTAAAGTCCAAGAAATCTAATAAAAACTAAACCTAAGAATCATGTAAATACTACGATGGATTACATGTTATCACCAATATTTGAGGAACAAGATGATATGGTGGATATAGAGGATCTGATCAATAATTTCCACGAGCGTCCTACCGTCCCGATCATTGATCCTGAACGTCCTGACTAGTAAAAAAACAGACATTTTCCAACAGACACATCCGTTGGAAAACGCCTCAAATTTGTTGGAAAACGCATTCCCCAACGGACGGCAACGGATTCGTGGCAGTTGGGAATCGCTCGTTGCAAATCGGGATCCATTGCAATTCGTAACGGAGTTGCAATGGATAATATCCGTTGCAAAATTTTAACGAACGACCAACGGATAACGCCGTTGAAATTTTGTAACAAACGCCCGTTGAAATAATTTGTAATGGATGCCCGTTAAGAGTTTGCAATGGAAGCCCGTTGAAATTTGGTAACGGGTGTCCGTTAAAAAATTTTAACAGACGTTTGTTGCCATCTAGGCAGAAAAAATGAGCGGGATTTAAAATTTCCAACGGACATCCGTTGGAAATTGGCGAGAAAGAGCAATGGACGTCCGTTGCAAATTGGTGGGAAAGCGCAACGGACGTCCGTTACCATTTGGCGGGAAAATTCGCCAAGGGTTGCTAGTTAGAAATTGCAACGAACATCCGTTGGAATGTTGGTTGAAAAAATTTAAAAAAAAACAAAAAATAATAAAATATAAAATAATAAAATATTTTTTTAAAATAAAAAGTTTTTAATTTCAATATTAAAATTGTTTAAAAAAACCATTAAAACTAAAACTAATCCCATTAAATTTCATTTAGATCGGCTGGATCGATATCATCTTCCCGATCGCCACCACCTCTAGACGGCGTTGCATCTGAATCGAGACTCGCTTCTTGCCGCGACATTGATCCCCTCCCCTGGCCGAATAAAAACTCAATGACACTTTCCAAGTGTTGTAATTTGGCTCGAGTTTCTCGAAGTTGTGATTCGAGATCCTTGATTCGTCGTTGTTGCATGTAATTCTCTTGGATTGCGGGAGGTATCGTCGTGGCGTCTTCCACGATATCTTTTTGAAGTGTCCCGAGACCGTATAGATGCCCCTTATACGGTCTCACCGACTACAAGACAAAAAAAATTAAAATTAGATTTTTACAAAATATTTTATTAATAATTGAAAAACAAAAGAATAAGTTTTTACCTCTAAATAAATTTTGTCCTTTTGTAAAGGACTTAGCTCGATGGGAGTTGAACCGCAATATTGTGATTGCTGTGTAATCTTCTCCATCACAACTTTCACGGTTCTCTCCGCTCGAGTATCAACGAGTTTGGGTTCGTCGACCTCATCCCCGATAACTAACTTCTTCTTGGCATGGGTTTCCAATACCAGCTCAAGAAGAGTCGGTTCTCTTCCTATCCGTTGCATCTGTAATATAAAATAAACTTAATTAGATAAATATTGTAAAAAAACAAAAAATTTAAATAATAATAAATTTTACCAATTCTTGTTTTCTCTTAGGGAATGATTTTGTTCCCAAATTATGGCGATGCGGACCATCTCCAGGATCCTTCTTGCCGTACTAACATTTTTTAGCCTTCTCGCTCTTGGCCTTGAAGTCTTCCGACTCCCAATGCTGAATCATTTGATTGAAGACCTCATTTGTTGCCATGTTGGTTTGCGATTTTTGGTGTAGTAGTTGTGTTTGGCGTTGTTCATCATAAGGCGCATTCGAGCCTGCATGTGGCGCACCCATTCTGTGTAGACGCGCAATGTATCCTTTCTCTGCCATCTCTATGCACGCTGCAAAATGATTTATAATGTGTTGGTTTTATAACATATATAACTAATAATTTTAAATGAAATGTAATTTAAAACTTACAATAAAAGTGCACCACCATCGTGGGTTATGACTTCTAGCGTAACTTTCCAGGAATAATTTAATTGGTCTTGTAAGGACCCTTGGATGACGTCGTTGTTCGTGTGCTTGAGCACATCATCCATGTCAAACCTTCAAATTAAAATTAAAAAGTTAGATAATATTTATAACTTACAATAATATAAATGCAAATAATAACTTTTTTTACCATAATGTCCTGACAGAACGTTCGGGATCGATAATCTAAAGGGCAGGATGCCCATCAAAATTATCGATCAAGGAAATCGATATCCACCATATCATCCTCTTCATAAAATATCGGCGGTACCGATACTGATGAAGGAGGACGATATGGTGTTGGTGGAGGCGGGGGAGGAGCTCCCGCTGAACCAGCCAACATTCCCCCGGATCCTATAAATCGTCATCTAGCCCTCATTTTTTTGTTTAGTGTTTTTAAATGTGTTTGTGTGTGAAATTTAGTGTTTAAGAGGATTTTGATGTTTTGATTTTTGTTAAAAATGAAACTGTTCAACGTTTTATATACAAAAAATTTTCAAAATACGTCATCTCAACGAACGCAGTTAATTGACACGACGTCTTGTCTTTCCAACGGATTCCCGTTGAAAATGTGTTTTCCCGAGGCAACGGACGGTGAAATGGCAGCTCGTCTCCCTTTGCAAGGGGTATCCGTTACAATTTCCAACGGATGCCCGTTGGAATTTTTTGCAGGCTAGGTAGGCATCATTACACTTTGCAACGGGCATCCGTTGTAAATTGTAACGGACGCCCGTTACAAAAATTTATAACGGGCATCCGTTACCATTTTTAACGGATGCTCGTTAGAATTTTTTCGACCGTTACACGTTCCAACGGATGCCCGTTGGGTTTTTTGTAACGGGCGTCCGTTACAATTTCCAATGGATGCCCGTTAGAAATATGGAAAACTTAGAAATTTTTTCTAAGTGTCGGAAGCGATTTCATGTTTCAACACGCATCCGTTGATATTTCTAACAGATGCTCGTTGGTATTAGATAATATGAAGTTCTAATACATTAAACATCGTTTATATATTGTTCGATTGTATTTACATTTCGATTATTCAATTACACATCATCTACATTATTACACATCATGTACATTATACGTCATGTACATTACACATCATCTAGATTTATTACACATCATACACATTATTGTATTTACATTTCTTCTTTAGTAGATCATCGATTGGCTAGTCTTCCTTCGATTATTCATTGAATTCATCGATGTTTTCATCTTAAGCATATTCCGGTTCAACGTCTCCATAATCGCGTATGAATTCTTCGTCTATGTCAGTTCTTGCGAGAATCTCCTCGCGATCTATATCAATTAAACGAATCGGCTGCGGATAATCGGGTTGCAATGGATCTTCTTTATCATCTGAGCTTATGATCCCTCGTGGCTTGATCTTTACTACAGTCCACCACTCCTCTCTTCGGCGTTTCAATGTTGTTGGATATTGCACGAAACATACTTGATCTGCTTGATCTATTGTGATGAATGGATCATATTTACCATATTGTCGTGCCAGATTGACGTCAATTCCTCCCCATTGGTTTTTTCGTATTCCACGTCCCACAGTTGGGTCGAACCACTGACATTTAAAAAGCATCACCTTCAACCCAACGACACCGAGATATTCCACTTGTATGATTTGGTGCAAAATGACGTAGAAGTTATCACCCTCTATATCACTATTAACGCAAACGCCATAATTGTATGTGCTTCTGTGTTTTCCGTGTTCGTACGTGTGGAATGTGTGGAATGTATAGCCGCAAGTAAACAAGATTGTCCAACACATGAAATTTCGTGCAGGACCATTAGCTAAATCTTTTTAACCACGTAGGAAGTCTTTCATCAGAACATTTCACATGTACGTATAATAAAAACAAATGAATATTTTATAATAAATGCAATTAATTTTAATAGGTGTGTACACGAGTACTTACGTAGTCTCTCAACCACGAGCTATAATGTTGAACTTTCATGTATGTGAGTTCATTTTCATTTAGATGAGGATATGTACCAAGTACTTCTTCACCAAGTATACTGTATATTGAAAATACGTTAATATTGTGTATATATATATATACATATATATTTAAAAGATTGAGTAATATGTACTAGTACCTTTCGAACGGTAATAACTCTGGACAATTGAGTAGTATATGTGTGTGGACGTGATTATACTCCTCTGGTGTTAACCAATATTCCTCGGATTTACCTCCTGTACGTCCAATCGGTGTAAACATCTGAGGGATTGTGCCAAACTGTGGATTATATTGATACAAATAGTTTGTGTGATCATCCATTGCATGTCGTTCTTTTGTTTGAATATGCGACTCGAAATAAAATGTGTTGAAATATGTGATTTCTTCCAGCAAGTATTGTTTGACAATAGATCCTTCGACCGCTGCTTTGTTTTTTGTTGTTTTCTTTAAATGAAAGAAAAACCTTTCGAAATGATACATCCATCTGAATTGAACTGGCACACCGAGTATTGCCTCATCTGGTAAATGTATTGGCTAATGCTCCATGACATCAAAAAATGAAGGCAGATAAACTTTTTCCAATGCACATAATACTTCAGAGATATGTTTTTCATTAAATCCAAGTCATCTCTTTTTAAATTCCTTGAACATAAATCTCTGAAAAATATGTTGATTCCGCATAACACATCGTGAACATTATGTGGTAAGAGCTTAGCAAATGCAATTGGAATGAGACACTGCATGGAAACGTGACAATCGTGACTTTTCAACCCGATCAGCCTCGAACCAACAATATCCACACACCGAGCAATGTTTGATGCATATCTATCTGGAAACTTAACGTCCTCTTTTAACCACTTTAATAATGTCGTTTTCGCCGGACCCGACAATCTGAATACCGAGACAAGTGAACTTCTATCTCTTAATTCCAACTCAGGTGATCGACATATTGACTTTAAAAATTTTCTTGATTGTATATTATCCTTAGTTTTACCCGCCATATTCAAAAGAGTATTGATGATGTTATCGAAAAAGTTCTTTTCGATATGCATAACATCTAAATTATGANNGTATTTATGATGTTATCGAAAAAGTTCTTCTCGATATGCATAACATCTAAATTATGACGTAATATCAATGATTTCCAGTATGGTAGTTCCCAAAAGATACTACGTTTATACCAGTTGTGCCATTCACCTTGGCCTTTTGGTTTACGATGCCCACGATCTCCATCGCATTCTACCGATTCTTGCAAATCACCCATTGTGTTAATCTTTCGTAAAGGATTTGTGTTCCGGTTTGCATGCACGGTGCCTCTTCTTTTTGTACCACGTTCTTTCGAAAATGTTTTTTATATTTCCTGAAAGCATGACCACGAGGAAGAAATCTTCTATGACAATCAAACCAACATGGTTTCTTACCATGTACTAGTCGAAATGAATCTGTATCCTCCATACAATATGGACATGCCAATCTTTTGTGCCTGCTCCATCCAGATAACATTCCATAGGCAGGAAAATCGCTAATTGTCCACAACAAGATCGCTTTCAATGTGAAATTTTGATTCGTACTGACGTCATAAACAAGAATTCCTTCGTTCCACAAATGTTCTAATTCATGAATTAAGGGTTGCAAAAAGATATCGAATCTCTTCTTCGAATGCTCTGGTCTTGGAATCAGCAACGTCAGAAACATTACCTCTCTTTTCAAACACATTTCGGGAGGCAAATTATACGGAGACAAAGTCACCGGCCATAAAGAATATTGACTTCCAGATTGTCCATATGGTCTAAAACCATCCGTGCATAGGCAAAGATAAACATTTCTCGTTTCATACGTGAACTTCGGAAATATTTCATTGAAATCTTTCCAAGCCTTACCATTCGATGGATGTTGCATTATACCTTCGGTCGTCGAGTGTTCTGTGTGCCATCTCAATGCCGCAACGGTTTTTTCGATTCAAATAACCTTCTCAAACTTTTTGCTATAGGCATATAGAACATTTTCTTGTATGGTACATATTTACGTGAAGAGGGTTTTTAGGCCGAAATCTGCTTGCACCGCAAAACTTGCATTCCAACAAGTCTTTATCATTTCCTCAAAACAACCTGCAACTGTTTCTACAAACATCAACTTCTCATGTGACATTCCCAAATCTTTTAACACATTTTTTGTTTCGTAGTATGTCTCAGGAGCTTGATTATATTTCGGTAAATATTCACGCATTGTTTTGCAAAATGAAACAATGCAATTTTCAGCCACATTGTAGTATGTTTTTATACTCATCAATCTTGAAGATAAAGATAAGCGAGACTGACCTTCACGATAACCTTCATATATAGGCTACTTCGCCGAATCCAATAGGTTGAAGAATCGACGTGCATCGATGTTCGGCATCTCTTCATGCGTTTGTTCGTTAACAACTCCAGGAAAAGCAACTGACACCATTTCCACATATGGATTGATCGTTGATGCTTCATAAATAACTTCTTCCGTTCTTTATACTTGTGCATCTTGCACAATATCTCTAACACCGCAATTTTCGCCGTGAAAAAATCAAATTTGGTAATTCTCAATGAAACCCACCTTATAAATATGTTTGCAAACAATTTCTTGACTTCGATACGTTATGTCTTTTGCATGGACATAACATTGTCTCGCGTTCTTGACACAAAGGTTGAATCGATGCAAAACTCATGAATTGTTCCAATCCGTGTAAGAATTCTTACGTAATCTCTTCGGTTATAGGATCTTTTCTTCTAGACATCCACTCTTACAAACATCAACTTCTCATGTGACATTCCCAAATCTTTTAACACATTTTTTGTTTCGTAGTATGTCTCAGGAGCTTGATTATATTTCGGTAAATATTCACGCATTGTTTTGCAAAATGAAACAATGCAATTTTCAGCCACATTGTAGTATGTTTTTATACTCATCAATCTTGAAGATAAAGATAAGCGAGACTGACCTTCACGATAACCTTCATATATAGGCTACTTCACCAAATCCAATAGGTTGAAGAATCGACGTGCATCGATGTTCGGCATCTCTTCATGCGTTTGTTCGTTAACAACTCCAGGAAAAGCAACTGACACCATTTCCACATATGGATTGATCGTTGATGCTTCATAAATAACTTCTTCCGTTCTTTATACTTGTGCATCTTGCACAATATCTCTAACACCGCAATTTTCGCCGTGAAAAAATCAAATTTGGTAATTCTCAATGAAACCCACCTTATAAATATGTTTGCAAACAATTTCTTGACTTCGATACGTTATGTCTTTTGCATGGACATAACATTGTCTCGCGTTCTTGACACAAAGGTTGAATCGATGCAAAACTCATGAATTGTTCCAATCCGTGTAAGAATTCTTACGTAATCTCTTCGGTTATAGGATCTTTTCTTCTAGACATCCACTCTCTCGATCTATATATATCTCGATTTGAAGAAGACGACATTTTGTTGAAAATATGTTTGTTATTGCTGGTTTGATGCAATCTTTGGTTTTGATCTAAATAGTGCAATTTCTAACGAACATCCATTGAAAATTG
Source organism: Gynandropsis gynandra (assembly GCA_036759665.1). Classification (NCBI taxonomy): domain Eukaryota; kingdom Viridiplantae; phylum Streptophyta; class Magnoliopsida; order Brassicales; family Cleomaceae; genus Gynandropsis; species Gynandropsis gynandra. The sequence goes on from CM071862.1 coordinate 10,591,060, forward strand.
CAACGGATGCCCGTTGCAAGATCACATGAATTTATTTCCACCGGTGAACCTCAAAATTAACAATTTAAACGGGCATCTGTTGCCATTTGTAACGGGCATCCGTTACAATTAGCAACGAATGCCCGTTGAAATATTTTTACCCGGTTTCTAACGGACTTCCAACGGAAAGGGCCAACGAAAGATATCCGTTAATATTCCATTAAAAATTACGACGGATTGCAACGGATGGGACAACGGACAATATCCGGTAAACCTCCGTTGAAATTTGTATTGGATTCCAACGGATTTGCGCCCGTTGAAAGTTCTCACAAATCTGTTACAATTCGTTGCCATTTCGTATCAACGGACGAATCTGTTGCCCCGTCCGTTGGAAATGACATGTTTTTTTGTAGTGGACAGGTCGTTATGGTAAGAGAGTAATTATATAATTCAGATTGTATTTATTTATAAATAGTATCTAATAATTTGATTTTCATTTGCAGGTTTGGTGTGGATGATATTCTGAAACATAATCGAAAAACAACATCATCCAAGGATCGCTACAAGATCGTTTGTGCTATTCCTGGCAAGTGACGCCAGAAATCATACGCCGCCTATGGTGGTGACATTCATCGTAAGTAAAATTTTATATATACAATTTAATTTTTCAATTGATATAGCTTAGTAACTAATTATCTTAATTTAATTTTGCAGCGCACATATAGATGGTGAAAGAAGGATACGTCGCACATCTACACTGCTTGGATGCGCGACATGCAAGTCCGGTTGAGCTTGATGATGAACAACGCCAAGCGCAACTATTACAAGAACAATGAAAAATTGACCTGGGCAATGGACGAGGTGTTAAACCAACTCGTCCAACACTAGGAGTTCGAAGACTTCAAGGCCAAGAGCGAGAAGGCCAAAAAATATCGATATGGCGAAAAAGTTCCCGGAGATGGACCGTATCGCCATACTTCGGGTTCCAAGTCATTCCCGAAACGAAGAAAAGAATTGGTATAATTTATTTTATTTTATTATTTAAATTTTATTTATTATATAAAATTGTTATCTAATTATATAACTATAATGTTATAGATGCAGAAAATCGGACGAGAACCGAATCTTCTTAAGCTGGCTGTAGAAACTCATGCCAAGAAGAAGTCTGTCGTCAGGGAAGAGAGCGACGAACCAGAAATCGTCGACCCTTGGGTAGAACGGACCGTGAAAGCTGTGACAGATAAGATCACACAATAATCACAAGCGTGCCGTTCAACTCCCAATGACATCAGTCCTCTACAAAAGGACTAAATTTATTTGGAGATAAATAATGAAAACATTGTTTATGACTAAATATTTTAATAAAACAGTTTTTAACGATGCTAACTTTAATGTGTTTGCTTTTGTAGTCAGTAGACTGTATAAGGGGCGTTTATACGGTCTCGGTGTGCTTCAAAAGGATATCATCGAGGACGCGATACCGGTACCCCTGTGCTTAAAGAGAGTTACACATAAGAATGACGTATCGAGCATCTGGAAACCACGCTTCGTACAACACAAGATGCTCTTCAGTCAACGCAAGATGCTCTTCAGGCAACACTATCGGATCTTCAAGAAACTCCTGCAAAGATACAGCACATGGAGAGCATCATCGAGTTTTTAACCGGCCGATTGTATGAACCGACAACAACAACGAGGGAAACAACACCGCGGCAAGATCCGGTAATCGACTCTGATGCAACACTTCACGAGGCGTTGGCAACCACGGGGATGACGACGACACACCTAAGTTAGACGATTTGTAAAATTATTTATGTTTTTAATTTATATAGAACTTTAATATTAATTAATACTTTTAACTTTTTTAATTTTTAAATTTTTTTTTCACTTTTATCAGTACATATTTCAACGAATGTCCGTTGATATTTTTTAAAAACTCCAACTAGCATCTGTTGAAATCAATATTCCCACCATTTTGCAATGGATATCCGTTGTCACCTCCCGCCAAACTGGAAACAGGCTTTCGTTGGCACGGATTATTTCCCGCCAATTTTATTGCCAACGAACCTATAACGGATATCCGTTACAAATTTGCAACGGGCATCCGTTACAATTTCAGTAACAGTCATTTGTTACTGTGTTTCTAATGGGCATCTGTTGCCCCTTGCAACAGAAATTTCCATTGTCAGTCTGTTAACATATTTTCAACGGATTTTTTCCATTGTACGCCCGTTATAAATCACAACGGATGTTGATTGCAACGAGCGATTTCCAACGACTCCAAATCCGTTGGGAATTACCGTTTTCAACGAAATTTTGGATGATTTCCAACGGATCCGTTGGAAATCGCATGTTTTTTCTAGTGTAAATTGTTAATCTTCACATTCAATCAACTTTTCTTTTATTTATCAACAAATCATTTGGAGTTTCTCAAACACCAAGTTTTCGAATGGTTAGTTGGCCCTATTACGGAAGGCCTAATAATTAAAAGAAACAAATTTTATATAAATGAATAGAGAAATATCAGTTATATAATCATATTCAGTTTTTTATAAATATATATATATATATATATATATAATCACCTTATTCACCAATGTTTAAATTTGGATTTATTTATAATGATTGAAAAAGGTCACAAAGGTAGGGAAAAAAGGTCACAAAGGTCACAACGCAGAGATACCACAATGTCCTCTTTCGAGATTGTAGAGACTCGTATGTGACTCCCACCGATGATGCTGATCTTGAGTATCGTAGATACAACACGATATTCGAGTTTGTCGATTACCCTGACATTTAGTAGCGTGTAAACAACACGATGTTCGAGTCTGTCGATTATCCAGACCTTATGTAATATAGATACATCACAATGTCCCTCATCCATATTATCTAGACTTGTATGTGACCGCGTAAGATCAAGTCCACCGGCTACCTAGACCTTGGGTAACATAGAGACAACACAATGTCATACGTCAACCATGTCACCTTCGTGATGAAATCACAAAGGTTACAAAGCTTTTTCAGAGAATTTGGGGTTAGAGATGTAAACGAAGAGAGGACAGATATGGGATTTAACCTCAAATGGATGAGATGGTGAGACTTAAATAAATTGATGAACTTTTAATAGAGAGATAGATGGACATATGGGAATGTGTTGTAGACACATCTATTCGACAAAAAAGGCATAATTGGCATTCGGAAAAAGGCATATCTGGCATTTGAAAAGATATAAGTTTGACATCGAAACGACGAGTCACATGGATCCCATGGGTCGCAAAGGCCACATGGATCTCATGGGTCGTATGGGTAGCATTCACAAGGATCGCATATGTCGCAAGGTCGCATCGGTTATAAGAGTCACATCGGTCGTAAGGGTCATATATGTCGAAAGGGTCGTATTGGCCGCATGGGTCGCAGAGGTCACTTGGGTCACTAGGTCACAAAGGTCACAATAGTCCTTCAATGTCAATGAGGAAAAATAGATGCGAACTTGACAAATTTATCGATTTATAATGATGAAAGGATGTAAACCAAGGTTTAGTCCAAATAATACAAATAATATAATAATACAAACTAACAAACCTTTCTTTTTTATGTTGGCATTGTCGGGATTGTCACGTTCCAAACATTTTCAGTGATACTAGTATTTGAACTTGTTTGTCTCGACGAAGATGGAGTTTTTCTGCGAGCCTCATCGTTCCAGGATAACGATTTTCTTTAGGCCTCTCAATTTTCTTTTTCTCAGCCAATACAGGAGGTAGAACCGTAACTTCAAAATATTGAAAAGGAGTGTTCCAATCACTACAATAAGGAACATGATACACAGTTTCTATGTAAGCCAAACGTCATGTATCTCGAAGGTAGTATGTTGAACATAGTTTTGGTATCCCCAAGCGAGAGGATATTGGTGATGTTTCACCATCTTGCGCAGTTGCCACAATCAATGCTCCCTTGTACACGTCTATCAGAAATGTTGCATCCAAAGTAACCACTTTACGCATGTATTTTCATCCTCTTATAGCTGCTCCTATAGCCATAAACAGGTATTTGAAACTTTTCTCATCACTGTCCATCTGAAGATTTACGACAAATCCGAAATTTCTTTCTGAAAAAATGTGTAACCACCCTAGATCGTCCTATAATTAAATATGATTCGGGATTAAAGTCATCACCACGCCTTTTGAGCATTTCATTTGCCTCTTAATACCATTAAATATGATACATTGGCACCGTACTTTGTTTTTACACGGAGCCATCAATTATTTTGTTGAAGTTGTTTCATATTTCCCGGCATATTCCTTATTCAGATAATCTTTAACCAGTTGTGTTGTACCCTTTGTAGCTTCTATCGATTTAGATACAGGGGAACACTTATGAATTGGATAGTGTGTTTTCACACTAAACCGTTTGGAATTCAGGATTGTTGTCACACGTAATTTCCACTTACAACCACTTCCGACAAATTTGCATCGTACTTCTATAGTTTTGAATCAGAACTCGATGTTGTATATATATAAAAGGAGTTTAAAGTGAACCATTCCTTATAAATGTTTGAATATTATTCTTTCTATCAAAATCTTGTCCAATTTTAAGTTGCAATCCATCTTTGAACTCGGAGACTAAATTTTGAATGTTTGTCTTCTCGTAAACTACCTTTTCTAAATTATTCTCACCATCACCATCCTTATGCTCTGTTGTCACGTCATTATCAACTTCATTATTACCACAAACAACTTCATGAACGACCATATTCATTGCACAACCACCATATTCTCTTAACCCGCTGGTATGTTCACTATTAGAATTTTCCGAAATCAAAATATTTACGGATTACTCTCAACTTTACTTTTGTTATTTGAACCTATAATAACATAGTCATCATAATCTACAATACCTCCATTCTCACCTCCTCTAGCAATACTTCTAAAATCATGAACTAGTGGTTCAACTTCCCTCTCAATTTCTATTTCACACTTCACACTTGCCGATTTTATCTCCACATACAATAGTGGTTGAATTCCTCTTATGCAATCGAACATATAACAAATAAGATGCTTGTCATTTATTGTATATGTCGGCTTCCTATTTTGACAAATATTAGGAAAATAGTTTAACTTCAACCTCATTGTATTTTTTCCACCATCATCTCTGCACATAACCATCAATAAGTTGTTGATATATCACACTAATTGGAGGATAATAGAAAAATACTCTATGGTTTTTCTGAACTCTACCAACCCATTCAAATTCTCCATTTACGTGTTTTTCTCATTTACTATCATACAAAAAATATATCAGTGTGATTTTTTCATCCACTGAATCCATTATATTTGTAAAAAAACATAAAAATAAGGTAAATTTTGTGATCCACTACGACCATGTGTTTCAATATGACTCTGTGACCAAGTGCGACCGTGCGACTCGATGAGATTTTGTGACCCGATATCACTCTGTAACCCACTGCGACCATGTTTTTCAATATAACTCTATGACCCAGTGCGACCGTGCGAGTAATGAGACTTTGTGACCAAATGCGACTGTGTGACCATGTGTTTCAATATGACTTTGTGATCTCGTGCGACTGTACGACTCGATGAGACTTTATGCCCCAATACGACTCTGTGACCCACTCGAACCATGTTTTTCAATAGGAGACTGTGACCCAGTGCGATCGTGTGACTCAAATAGACTCTGTCACTCACTACGATCATTTGATTCACTTCGTTTCACTCGGTGACTCGTTTTGACTACATTAATATAAGGCTCGTTTTGAAAAATGGAGAATGAAATCTATACATATTATTCATTACTAATCCGGGTTATCCAATTTATAAAAGAAACACGAAAAATCAATATATACCAGGTTTTGTGCAGAACATACTTAATTCCAAGTTTCTTTGTTGACAAAAAACGATCTTAACCTATTCACGGTGAATTTGATGATGATTTGAAACTATTCGCAGCAAATTTGATGATGATTTGAAACTATTCGCGACGAATCTGATGTGGGAGAATAGTAATTTTTGCACGAGAAAATAAATGAAAATCGATATGCTTTAGAGGAAAGATAAAGCTAACTATTAAAGGATACATGTAATATAAAATTATCAATATTATAATGATAGATTTGAAATTGAAATTTTTAGAGAAAAAATATAAATTTGAATTTTTAATAACATATAAAATGGTTTTTTTTGTCAGGTAAACGGTTCAATTTTCTGATTTATTTAATTTTTTAAAATATAAATATTTCCTAATAAAAAATCTACGTGGCGGAAAATATGAGGTGTAGGACGTAGTTAGGTGACCAGAATGGTACGTCACGGACCGGAGGCAATGCTTCATGTTTGGAACCGCCCAACAACGTCATAAGTGTCCCTTTTACAATTATTGTTTGTACAATAAAAAATTCTTTTGTGTATTAGATTTATTTTTATATATATATCATCCGAAATCAAAACATATATATGATTTATTTCAAAATTGAACAATGGGATGGATATATTACAATACAAATTAACCACCTGTCCAATTCACATTGGGTTAATATAATCATTTCATTTCACTATTAAAATGTCGTATGCATATAATATCTTTTTATTTAATAACAATAAAAACAACGTTTTCGTGCGACTTGATGGGTGCATTGTGACCTCGCACCAACATTAAAAATACAAACATCCATGTACATACACATGTATACGGATACATATTAAATATATGCATATATGTATATATGTATATGAATGTGTGCACATATGACATAATTAATAATTATGCTCTTGCCTCGTCGCGTAAGCTTCCATTCTCCTCTCACGCCCTTCCTTTTTAATTATAGATGACAAAAATAAAAATAGATTCTTAGTTTTAGATCCATTTAAATTTAAAAATTGCAACATAAAATTATTTTTTGATAAATTTTTAAAATTTATAGAAAAATTACATCATATAATTTACATACGATGATTTTATTTTGTATCATATAATTTATCTTTCAATTCATATATTAACATTTTAAGTGTCGCGTGTATATTAAAAATGCATTCTAATAAAATCATTATATATATACATTATACAATGTGAATATAAAATTTAATATATATTAAACTAATTAATATGAAATGGCATGTTATTATATAGTTTTCTCTTAGATTGTTTTCTCTTGAAATTAATTTGTCCAAGAATTGAGACTGAAAATCTTTACGACGCCGTTTTAAGTCAACGTCCGTCCAGGGTTCAACCACTTTAGCTACGTGTGACTTATCGGACTCTGATCCGACGGTCAGCGTTAAATAAACAACTAAAAACATTAAAAAGAAAAAAGTGGGGAAAATAAAGGAAAAGGTAATATTAATGGTGAGAAAGAAGCCAAAGAATATATCAACGAGATATATAAAACAGATCATCTATCACAAATAGAAAATTCCAATCTTATAAAAGTTCATATTTGTGTTGGTTCGGTCCATGTGGGCCCTACCTTAAAATTGGACGGATGAGATTAACGGAAGCAGGAGAGACCTTGATGGTGAAGTCGGTTCACTTTGTAGCTTCAATTAAAATGACATCATTTTAGTTTATATAATTTGGTGGTCGGTCTAAGTAACTAATTTTTTAATTAATATAAATAGTTTTTAACTCAAATTTAAATTAACATAATCCATTCAATAATTTAACTAATCCATCTAAATTGCAATTAACAAAATTTACATGGCTTCTTCTTTATCAGTATCTCTATAACACTAGTTAAATCAATTAAAATAAAATAAAACAAATGATCCCTAGAGTCTCATTATCACAAGTCTATAGACTCATCTTCACTTTTTATATATACAGACACATATATGCATATACATATACATATATGTATATACATATATGCGTGTGTGCCTATATACACACATATAATCTCATATATACACACATAAATAGGCCACCTCTCCGAACACTCATGATCACCTCTGTCGGCCGCTTTCTTCATTCCTCATATTAGCCCCCACCCACCAAAAAAAAAACTAAATGCTTTTTCTGTTCTGCGAATAATATCTCTACATACATACATACATACATACATACATACGCAAATATACATCGACGGTGAGACTGCTATTCGTTTCTCTTTGTCCTTATTCAGGCAGGTAATGGGTCATCAAGATTTGGCTCTCCAAAGAAGCGTGAGCTGTAAAACCAACTCCAAGAAGATCATCCGGGCCATGGCAGCGAGTGGATTCCACGCTCGCTCCCCTTCCTCCGCCTCCGCCGCTCTCGTACCCACCATCCCGGAGCATGAAGAATTGTCTGATTACAAACTTCTCGTACCTTGTCGGCGATGCTCCTCCGTCTCCGACCGCCGCTCGTCCTCCTCCTCCAACATTCAAGTCCTCGGAAAATTCCAACTGAAGCTCTCTTCGCTGCTACGCTCTCTAATCAACGTCATCAACATACCCACATGCAAATTCCTCTCTCTCCCCTCGCCGCCGTCAACCTCCAGCGCCGGCCAACTGATCTCCCTTGCTACCGGAGGAGGATCTTCATCTCTAGGGAGGAGAGTCACTGGGACGTTGTACGGACACCGTCGAGGTCACGTCACCTTCGCTGTGCAATACGACCCGAGATCCGACCCGGTTCTGGTTTTGGAGCTCGCCATGTCCACCGCGGCTCTCGTCAAGGAGATGTCTTCGGGGCTCGTCAGGATAGCCCTGGAGTGCGATAAGCGCCCGGCAGCGGCCACTGAGGAGGAGAGGAGACGGCGGTCGGTGAAACTGTTTCAGGAGCCGATGTGGACAATGTACTGTAACGGGAAAAAGTGCGGGTACGCGGTTTCTAGAGGCGCGTGTAGCGAGTCGGATTGGCGCGTGTTGAACACGGTCTCGAGGGTTTCCGTCGGCGCCGGAGTAATACCGGCAGAGAAGGAAGGCGGAGGAGCGGCGGGGGAGCTGGGTGAGTTGCTGTATATGAGGGGACGGTTCGAGCGAGTCGTGGGAAGCCGGGACTCGGAGGCTTTCTACATGATGAACCCTGATAAAAACGGAGGTCCCGAGCTCAGTATTTTCCTTCTTAGAATATAAAATATTTTATAAACAATGTTAAAATCGAAAATTATTGACTATTATTTAAATAATTGCGTGAGGTCAGTTAATGTAATATAAACGAATTGTTGCATCGTGAAAATATGTAACTGATAGCGAATTTTATTGTTAATTATTTGTTGTGTTAAAAAACAAAGACAAAACCCCAAAAAACACGGAGGTATATTAATTAAATATGTTTATATATATATATAGTTTCTTTCCATGTAAGGTGTTTTCATTTGTTTAATGCAAGGAAAAAATAGGTGATTAAGTTTGTGGTTGATTAATTGCATGTAAAAGCATGAAGATTCCACATGGATCGTCATGATTATTTGCCTATAAGATCCCTAATTCTTTCCTATCTAATTTATAATAACTGTACTTAAGCACGGCTAATTTTTGCTTTTACGTGTTATTCTTCTGTTCACTAATTAAAGTTGTAACACATAGAAGGGGCAGATTTGCTTTTGAGTTGTAAAAAGTAATCAACGATTGAAAATACACTTTAATATAGTCACCGGATTGTATAATATTAACAAATTTGAATCACTTTAGGATCCAAAACATATAATAAGCATAGTCCGGTAGGAATTTGGATTAGTATTTGCCAATTATATAACACAAGTTTTAACGAAATAAATGTTACAATTGAAAACGGTTTTGTGTTAAATTATTAGTTATGTCTGCGGAAGTTTATTTTATCGCAAATTGATTACCAATTATATTACGTTGAAACATCGATTTTTCAACACAAATTTATATTTTTTTTCCAACACTAATTGTATTGGTATAGGGGCACTTCTTTGGGCATTTACGGGAGAATATAGAAAATTTATATTATAGTAAAACTATATTATTGTTATATTTTTAATAACATTTTTATAATTATTGTTATATTTTAATAACATTTTTATAATTATCGTAAGTAAATAAATAAATAAATAAATAAATTATTTTAAAAATATTTGTTAAGTTGTGTTGTAACGAAATAGTTAAAACATAAATTATAAATTTATATATAATTTTGAACAATTATAATAATTTTTGCAAACCATAAAATTATAAACTAGTTTTTGTAGGTCTAAATCCATTTATAATGAAATCATTTGAAGTATATAGATGATGATCCATGCTTATGATGTATTGATTTATATTTAAATTAATTTTTAGTATTTATTATTGCATTTTTTTACTCATATACTTTTAGAATAATTATATGAATCATTGAAAAATATGGTATAAAATTACCAAATATAGATTCAATTCCAACTAAATCCAAAATTTTATTAATAATTTAAGATTGTACAATATTATATATAAAAATAATTTATATCATAATAGATGTGAGATAACATAATATAATATTTTTTTATCATTGTTTAGATTCTATCATGGAGTTTATATGTTATAATGATAGGTCCACCATCAATACATTTAAATCGAATCAAATCGAATCAAATTTGCCTAACAAAACCAAAAAATAACTCAATAATTTAATTTTATTAAATATCATATACAAATAAATATCATATATAAATGTTTATATCATATCATAGTCGTTATAGAAATATATAACAGAACTAAAAATAATTACAGAAAATTAATAAAAATATAAACAAAAATTTAGACATAAAAAGTAAGTTGGTTAGTAAACTCCCATAGTTTGGCATATGGCTCGGTCTATGTTGGAAAACCAAAGATTTATAAAACTGAACAATAGATTTGGCTATTTCGGGTAGTTATAATAGTTAGCCCCAAGAGCATATCTTATGCTTTGTTAATATATAAAATAGAGCATAAAAATATGAAGAAAGATGTGAGGATATTCTAAGAAAACTGAAAGTCTTATACCTAATATGTAATATTCAAAAGTTATGGGTTTAAGTTGTAATTATTAGAGAGTTAATAATTATAAATAAACGTTTAATGAGGTTTCGTAAACATACTATTCTAAGACGAAAACCCTAGCCGCAAGTAAAAGAAAAACCCGAAGAACGAAAAAAAGTTTTTTCGTTCTTCCGAATCCCGCATCAAAGCAATCCCGATCTCGGCGTGGATACGAGTAGAAGACTTGCATCATCAAGTCTCACATCCGATCATCCGTTTCAACGCAACAGGTATCACTGAAACCGTTTCAATATTTGTTCGCCGTTGAAATCTGTAAAACTAATCCGAACATGACTAGATCTAAATTCGGGTTGATAAAAACACGCTTCCGC
>CM071862.1:10603534-10648087 GCA_036759665.1 Gynandropsis gynandra
CTTCTAGATTTCCCGAAGAATGTCTTCAATTTCCCTACGTGCCATTCTCGATGTCCACAAGCTTGTTGGGGAAAATTTCGATGATTGGTACCGCAACCTTAAGATCGTCCTCAAGCAGGAGAAGATACTCGATTCGATCGAGAATCCTATCAAGGAACCTGCTGATAACGATGTGGATGGCATGATTGCTTGGGCAGAGCAAAGGGATCGCCTTGACACTGCCAAGTGTATCATCCTAGCCTCAATGAGTTCAGAACTCCAGCGCGAGCATGAGGATATGGAGCCTGCTGCTATCATTGAGCATCTTAAGAAGATGTATGGTGCGCAGAGCCGAACGGCAAGATATCAGTTGTCGAAGGCACTATTCAAGTCAAGATTGTCTGTGAACTCTCCGGTGGGGCCCCATGTTCGTAAGATGATCAGTCTTATTGAACAGCTTGTGAAGCTGGGGTGCACACTAGGCAAAGAGTTATCTCAAGATCTGATCTTGCAGTCATTGCCTGAGACGTTCTCTCCGTTCATTGTTAACTTTAACATGAACAAGATGGACATGGATCTGCATGAGATGCTGAACCAACTGATTGACTATGAGAGTCAGTCAGTGTCTGAGACGTCTAAGGGACATAGTGCCGTGATGATGGTCGGCTCTTCTTTCAAGAAGGGCAAGGGCAACAAAAAGCCCAAGAAGAAGCTCCTTGGGCCCAAGGGTGGTGTGACCATACCCAAGGCAAAAAGGGGCAAATCTGACCAAGCTGATGCTGAGTGCTTCTTCTGTAAGAAGAAGGGGCATTGGAAGAGGAACTGCAAAGAATACCTGCAGTCTCTGAAGGGCAAGAAGCCAGGTAAGATTCTCATGGAAAATGTTTTCATGATTTCCTTAACTACTATTGATTCGTCTAGATGGGTATTGGATACCGGTAGCAGTTTTAACATCTGCAATATGTTGCAGGGGCTGAGGATCAGTAGGAGGTTCAGGAAGGGAGAGTTCAGTCTGAAGGTTGGAAATGGCGCAAGTGTTGCTGCTCTAGCCGTAGGATCAATTTCCCTTGTAATGCCTACGGGCAAGACCTTGTTGTTAGACGACTGTTATTATGTTCCTAAGTTTGTTTCGAACATAATTTCTATTTCTATGCTTGATAGACGTGGATTTCGAACAGTTTTTAGTAATAACATTTGCTCTATTTATCATGGTGATGAATTTTGTGTGAATGGTTATTTACAACAAGGGCTGTATATCTTACCTGATGTTAATGTAGAAGAAATTAACATGCATGTTTCGGGCCTTAAGAGAAAAGTAGATGATCGTCAAAGACAGACGTATCTTTGGCATTGTAGACTTGGTCATATCGGTGAGAAGAGGATAAACAGGTTGCATAAAGATGGTCTTTTAGGCCATTTCGATTATGAATCTTATGCAACTTGTGAGTCCTGTCTCACTGGTAAGATGACCAAATCTCCGTTTAGTGGAACCGGGGAAAGAGCTGCAGAACTCCTAGGACTGATACATACTGATGTATGTGGACCTATGAGAGTTCATGCCAGGGGTGGATATTCGTACTTCATCACATTCACTGATGATATGTCGAGATATGGATTTGTGTTCTTGATGAAACACAAATCCGAATCTTTTGAAATGTTCAAGAGATTCCGCAGTGAAGTGGAGAAACAAACCGGAAAGAGTATCAAGGTGTTGAGATCTGACCGGGGCGGTGAATATCTTAGTCATGAATTTGTCGATTATCTAAGGCAAAATGGGATTTTGTCTCAGTGGACTTCTTCCGGAACACCACAACATAATGGTGTATCCGAACGGAGAAATCGAACCTTATTAGATATGGTGAGATCCATGATGGGGTTCACTGATCTTCCAATGAACTTATGGGGCTATGCTTTAGAAACATCTGCCTATCTGCTAAACAAAGTTCCCACCAAAGCAGTCTCGAAGACACCATATGAGATATGGAAAGGACGTAAGCCAAACCTGAGGCACATCAAGGTTTGGGGGTGTCCGGCCTTCGTTAAGAGACTTCAGCCAGACAAGCTTGATGCTAGGTCTGACAGATGTAGGTTCATAGGTTATCCTAAGGAAACTATGGGATATTATTTCTACCACCCGTCTGAACACAAAGTGTTTGTGGCCAGAACGACAACCTTTCTTGAAAGGGAATTCATTGATGAAGGAATTCATGGTGGGGAAGTAGTTCTTGACGAGATTCAAGAACACGATGACCCAACACAAGCTCATGGACATGAGATGTCAAATGAGCGTTCTTGGCTGAGTGATATAGTGTTAGGCTCCGGCGCTTCATCTTCAAATGTTGAAGTGACAGTGCCCGTTCAGGAACAAGTTCAGGAATCTGTTCAGGAACAAGCCCAACAAGATATCCCAGCGCAGGTTGAACCTGCTACACAGGCTTCCTTGAGAAGGTCAACACGTTCTCGACGTGCACCTGACAGACTTAATCTGATGGTGCAAGAGGATGTGGTCGGTCATATAGATGACGACCCTTTGACTTTCCAAGAGGCTATACAAGGCCCTGATTCTGAGAAATGGTGGAAAGCCATGGAATCCGAGATGGAATCTATGAAGATCAACAAAGTATGGACTTTGGTTGATTCTTCACAGGCTTCCAGACCGATAGGTTGTAAAAGGGTTTACAAAAGGAAGATTGGAGCGGACGGGCAGGTAGAGACCTATAAAGCTCGTCTAGTTGCCAAGGGGTATAGTCAACGAGAAGGGATTGACTATGAAGAAACATTCTCCCCTGTGGCAATGCTCGAATCTATTCGGATTCTGCTTGCGATAGCGGCATTACATGACTATGAGATTTGGCAGATGGACGTGAAAACAGCTTTCCTTAACGGAGAGCTCCAGGAAGAAGTCTTCATGACTCAACCTGAGGGTTTCACGTCGCCAACTCAAAGTCATATGGTATGCAAGCTTCAGAGGTCCATTTATGGACTCAAGCAAGCTTCTCGAACCTGGAACATTCGCTTTAACAAGGCAGTTGAAGAGTTCAACTTTGTTAGATGCGAAGAAGAGCCTTGTGTGTACAAGAAGTTTAGTGGGAGCGCGGTTGTCTTCCTTGTGCTTTATGTGGATGACATATTGCTCATAGGAAATGACATTCCGGCGTTGCAAGAAACAAAGTTCTGGTTATCCGAACAATTCTCCATGAAAGATCTGGGAGAAGCAACCTATATTCTGGGAATAAAGATCTATAGAGATAGATCAAGGAGGTTGCTTGGACTATCGCAGTCCCAGTACATTGATACCATCATGAAGAGGTATAACATGGAAAATTCCAAGAGAGGCTATCTACCGATAGGCACTGGAATTACTCTCTCCAAAGAGGATTGTCCTCAGACACAAGAAGAGAGAGAACACATGAGTAGGATCCCATACGCTAGCGCAGTGGGAGCCATCAAGTATTCCATGACATGTACGAGGCCTGATGTAGCCTTCGCGCTAAGTGTAGCGAGTCGGTATCAGGCAGATCCCGGTGAGGAACATTGGAAATTGGTGAAAACCATTCTCAAGTACTTGAGAAGGACTAGAGACCAATTCCTCGTTTATGGAGATTCTAACTTAGAGTTAGAAGGGTTCACGGATGCCAGCTTTATGTCTGATAAAGATGATAGCAGATCGACATCGGGGTATGTCTTTTGTCTCAATGGGGGTGCAGTGTGTTGGAAAAGTTCCAAACAAGCAGAATACTGTAGCTGATTCGGTTACTGAAGCAGAATACATAGCGGCTTGCGAAGCTGCTAAGGAAGCGGTCTGGATGAGAAAGTTCATAACTGAACTTGGTGTGGTGCCTTCGATAAAGGAACCAGTTCCTTTATTATGTGATAATACCGGGGCAATAGCCCAGGCGAAGGAACCAAGATCTCATAAAAGATCAAAGCATGTTCTGCGGAAATACCATCTAATAAGGGAAATCGTTGAGCGTGGGACGTTCAAATCCAGAAGGTAGAAGGAAAAGAGAATGCAGCAGATCCGCTCACAAAGGCGCTTGGTTCAAATGAGTTTGACAAGCACAAGTTGAAGATTGGATTGAAAGACATGGCATGCTGGAATTAGTTCTAGGAATAGTACAACTGTTGTAACTATTTAAGAGCTATTTTATGTCTTGTATTTTGAACACTTATAAATAAATAAAATGGCATTATTTATAGGACAGTTTAGAGACTCTTCATTATGTAGATATAGAAGACTTGCTACATCGGATGGTCAAGACCGAGAAATAGTTAAAAAGGAAGGGCAAAATGTTTCAAAGGTACATAAACTCTTCCAACTGTTGATTTGAAACTAATTTGTTTGAAAAACCAAACATGAGACATAAAGTAGAGTAGAAAATGGAGATATCGACATATCATTATGAATAGTGACAGTCACTGTTTCAAGTTTTAGGGTCAATGTCACTTTGTTCGAGACTATCTGAACAAGAAGGCCATGATCATACGAGCATATGGAGATTAGGAAAATGCATTAGAAGAGGATGAGATGTAGTATCAAAGGTATGTGCATGTGTTGATGAACATTTTGAGGAGTATGGGCATAAAAGGCGGGTTGTTCGTAGCGCATATAGCATTGAATTTACAAGCTAAAGAAAAAGCCATCATACTAAGAAAGAACATCTTATATATGTGCAGGCTTCTGTAGGATAAGGTGTGTAGTATAATTATGGATGGAGGAAGTTGCATTAATATGACTAGTGCAAGTCTTGTTGAGAAGTTGGGATGGATCACTACAAAGCATCCAAAACATAAAAGTTACAATGGTTGAATGATAGTGGCGATACCAAGGTGCACTATCATATGAAGGTTGGGTTTAACATTGGGAAGTATGAGATTGATGTGCTATGATGTGATACCGATGCAAGCGGGACACATGTTGTTAGAAAATGCTTAGTAGTGTGATACTTGAGCACAACACGGCGGGTTCAGCAACAAGTACTCTTCTGATTTCAAACGACGACATGTTCAACTAGTTCCACTACACCAAAGGAGGTGTTATTTCTACTTTGTTACAGAGTTTCAAAGATGTGTTACCAAAAAAACACCTAACGAATTACCTATACTGTGTGGGATCGAACATCAAATCGCTCTCATACGTGGCATGTATATTCCAAATCACCTAGAGAGTGTGTTACCTTGTTATATACCGATCATACTCATGCCTAAAAAGGATGACACATGGCATATGTGTGTTAATTGTCGGGCAATCAACAACATTTAGGTAAACTATCATTTGTAATTATTAAAGAGTTAATAATTATAAATAAACGTTTTACGAGGTTTCGAAAAACATACGATTCTAAGACGAAAACCCTAGCCGCCAGTAAAAGAAAAACCCGAAGAACGAAAAACAGTTTTTTCGTTCTTCCGAATCCCGCATCAAAGCAATTCCGATCTCGGCGTGGATACGAGTAGAGGACTTGCATCATCAAGTCTCACATCCGATCATCCGTTTCAACGCAACAGGTATCACTGAAACCGTTTCAATATTTGTTCGCCGTCAAAATCTGTAAAACTAATCCGAACATGACTAGATCTAAATTCGGATTGATAAAAACACGCTTCCGCTAATTGAACCAACCTTACAAAAACTACCTGATGTTTGATACTCCAAAAAAGTGAGTAAAGTTTTCTTGTAATCACTGATCAGGTGCGGATGTATGGTAATGACATTGGGTCAAATACCCCAATGCTATTTTTCTCTTAGAAATTTATTTATTTATTTTATTTAAAAGATAGAATAAAAATTAATTAATATTAAGAGTTATAGTTAATTTGACTTTAATATATAAGATTTTTTTATATTTATAGAAAAAACAATTATATATTTTTTATAAAAAAATTAACAAAATTTAAATTTATATAAAAAATTCTAAATTCTGTTTTTTTTATTTCACGTCTTCTCTTTTTATTTTCTCCTTTCTTTTAATTTTTTGTTTACTGTACTTATTTTTAACTTTTTTACCACTAATGTTATCCAATTTAAAATCAAATATAATACATAGTTTCATTTTTAATATTACTAAATATGGTTTAATTTTTAAATTTTAATTTTGATATTAAAACATTATCATAATCTTATTTTCTATTTATTATATAAAATAAAATAACAGATATAAATATAATATATATTTTATTTGTTTACCTACTAAATTTTTTATATATATATTTATTTAATAAAAATATTGGTCTCAATGCAATATATATATATATATGCCATTGTTTGAAATACAGATGATACTGAAAATGGATTCTCTTAGTTTTTGAGATTTGGACGAGACATATTTCATCCTGAATTGAAGCGGAGAATTTCGTAAAGTTCTAGTGTTGTTTTGTTCATATATTTTTTCTAGTTTTATTCGTTGATTCACACATATTATGTAATAGTGATTGTGTGTGTTCTTGGTCGGTAACTATTCTCAAAGCTTAAGGCACAACAATGTTATTTAAAAAAAAAACGGATAACGTATCGACGTAGACTTAAAAATGTTGGGAGCTAAATTAAAGAAAGTGAGAAATGATGGGGTCGAATGCAAAGCCCACAAAAGTTCGCTTTAGCGGACAAAAGTCTGAAGAAGTAATCATCAGCCGCAAAGCCATTTTCTCTTCTTTTTTCCTTCATTTCAGGAGACCAACACTTTTGTCTTTTGTTCTCTCTCTCATACACATATACTTGAACACTTTCTTTTAACTGTAAATATTAAATATCGTACACTTGTCTATATTTTCAGATTGTCATATGTCGTCCAAATTTTATAATCTTATTATTTTAGACTAAATAAGATGTATTAATTACATCGTAGTCGACTATGTTATTAGGTAAGTCTCGACAATAATTTTAGGATCTTAATTTACATAATGCATTGTTATTATATACAATTAACATAAATAAATATGGCAATTTAAATATATTCATTCATGCAGTGCCAACTTTTTCTAATATCTTGAATGCTCACGGTCACAATGTAAACTAAGATTTGAAGTCTTTGATTAATTCCAAATGTTGTGAATCTTCTAGTTTTTGAGTCGAACAAGTTGTCAAACAATTTGCAATGAAATAGAATAATGATCATAAACTAAAAGTCTGACATAAGAGATTACGAGTTTGAATTGAACATTGTGTTTAATCCTATATCTCAGAAAATTTTAGATTTTTATTCACCACGTTTGATAAAAATATCTTTGAACACAATTGAACATGAACTCAACAAGAAAATACAAAGAAGAAAGCTCAAAATTCACTCTACAAAACCCATCTATATCCTCTGTTTTTATATATGTGAACTAACTGTTAGAGCAATCAACTTCTCTTGCTTAATCGTTGAATAGCATAATACAACTCAAGAAACCACTCTTCATTCTTGATTCTTGAATTGCAGACATCATCTTAGTCTACACTCGCTAAAATGATTTACAAACACATAATCCAATATTATATTAATTGGTGAATGAATAAAAAAGTGTTTTTTCCACATTAAATTTGAAAATATCATCTCAGAGAGAATATCCATATCAATTGAAACCCGAGTCAGAGATAGAGAAGTGGTACTTAAAGTTCATGAACTTCCAATCAAACCAAAAAATAATATTTAAACGATATTTGTTCAAACATAGAAGATGTGTTTCGTTATTTTATTTTTAGAGATCTTCAACAATCTTATATAAACTTTACAACTAACCAAATATTTGAATATCTATACAATCTTGAAGATATTAACATATGTCCTAATACTCCCTTTTAAATTAGAACATGCAAATCGTGAACACCCAACTTGTAAAAAACATCAAACTTCTTCTTTTCCATTGCTTTAGTGAACATCTCGACTAACTAAGTTGAAATAATCGAGTGTTGGAGAGTTTGTTGTAAAAGTAAAGACACAATAATAACTCAACGATTTCCAGTCGAGTCGGATTCATCAGGTGGATTTTTGTCTCCATAGATTGGAGCTTCAATCGTGTGGCTCATAGAACCGATTACAAGAACAACGAGAGAGAACATCCATCATAACTCTTTTAAACTTCTAAATTTCTAAAACGATTGTATACTTAACCGTTGAAGTTAATGATATATATTCAATTGTGAACCATCTTGCGTAAATATATACTACTATGGAATCATTAGTAACACAATTCGAGGCATCATCTTATTATGAGGCCATCTTCTATATGTTGCATAGACACATATAGAAAAAGGTTAAAAAACGTAAAAAATGAACATGAACCTCAACCTCCTTTTTAGGGATTTTCATCGTCGTCTCCATCTTCACCATCATCATCGATGATCATTATGTTTGCAGAAGCTAAATGAACCTTAAATCTCAAGAAATATCTAAGGCTCTGTTACCATGATAAAATAAATACGACACACAAGAGACGAACGACGATATAAGCGAACAACTCGGTAAAAAATCACATTATAACAAACATGATGATCACCGATGATGATGGTGAAGACTGGATTTCAATGTTTGTGCTCAATCTTTTTATTTATTTCCCTATATGTGTTTGGTCTCTTTTTTTTTCGATGGTGCGACGTGCTTGAATTTTCCCAACCTGGGTTCATCGTTGTCTTGTGTGACTGCTCATTCAGTTTGTGTTGCGAGTTTGTGTTTGGTGTGTGTTGTTCTTTCGTATAAAGTCATTTGTGTGTATTGTTGTTCATTTATTGTTTCCAGTTTTGCTTTTGATGTACATGTCTCTATCGACTTTTGCTTGGTGTGCTTGTTTTGCGCCACTTTGTGTTGTTTTATCTCTCCCTTCAACTTGGTTGTTGCTATTTTGTTTGTATTCTTTTTGTATTTCTACTTTGGTGCCACTATTGGTTTAGATGCTTCTAGTGTCTGATATCGTCGCTGAGGCCTTTTAGGAATTAGAAGTTTGACG
Source organism: Gynandropsis gynandra (assembly GCA_036759665.1). Classification (NCBI taxonomy): domain Eukaryota; kingdom Viridiplantae; phylum Streptophyta; class Magnoliopsida; order Brassicales; family Cleomaceae; genus Gynandropsis; species Gynandropsis gynandra. Next base: position 10,612,439 of record CM071862.1, read on the forward strand.
TTTTTATTTCAAGTTAGGGTTAACAATTTGCACTCTTCGACTTGATATATATTGATATCTCTTAGATTATTAATTGTTAATATTTTAGAGATATTAATAATTTGTCAATATTTTAAAGATATTTGAAATTCATTAATATTTGACAAAAAAATTGAAAGAACTAAAGAGTAGATGGTCAATACGTTTTGGTGGAGTTTTAAAACTCCAAAGACTTTCTATTTAATTCAAACAGTCTTCCACGTACACCTGAATACAAACTCAGATTCACCTTAAGACTCCACCCGTCTTGAATCCAAATTCTAAGCCTCGAACGTCACACAACTCGTGTATGACCGCCTAAAACTATTCTCACAAAAGCCTTAGGTTACAAAATGACTCTCGAATCATTCTCCCACAAATATCTAGATACACTATCTAAGATTTGTGTAAAAACCACTTCCCAAAGTGAAAAGAAACTATAGTTCGGTTTCTCCGTTTAAGCCCTCATTCTCTCTTTGACATTTATGAACTCTCAATTCTGATGGAGAAGTCTTATGTTGTTCATCGGACCAACACTCATTATAGAGGTCTTCATGATGTGTTTGTTCCAAAATTCATGCTCCTTGATTTTTTCCAACAATCTCCATATTTTTAGCTCCTTGATTTTCTCCAACAACCTCCATATTTTTATTTTTAGCCTTTGATTTAATTATTTTTTATCTATTCAAATATAAAATTTCAGCAATCAAATTAAGATCAAAATACTCTAACAAAAATAACAAAGCACATTTTTTTTTGTTTTATCAATATTTTTTTAAAAGTATCATAAATATATATATATATATATATATATATATATAATGGATTGTCAATGTGTTTAACGTATTTGCATTTCTGAAAAATATATCATGCATTATAATTTTGAATATTCTTCGGAAAATATGAACTATACATTTATATGATTTACGCAAATCGTTTGGTTGTTGACAAGAAAAAAAATATAAAAATGCAGGTCACCTACCGAATAGGTAGAAATGACGAGGAAATAAAGTCAGTGGTCAAACAATTCATTTTGCATGCAGATCCAAAATGCACATGGGAGAGATTTGCGTAATTATAAAATTAAATATTATAAATTTTATTTTAAAATATTTTGGTTTTTTCCTTCCTTCTCATGCTGCCACGTCAACGAGGGAGAAAAAACCTCCTTTACTTTCCTCAATTACTTCCTTTTCCCTCATACAACGAATGGCTTCAATGAGCTTCAATGCGTTCTTTGAATCGAGCAGCAAGAAAGGGGAATCACTTACTTCTTCTTCAGACCGGAGAGAACGATCAGGCTGCATAGGTTAGGACCGATTTCCCAACTATAGGCAGCGACACTCGGAAAGAGGAGGATGCGCGGCGACAACCTTTCATCTTTCACATTTCCCCTTTCACATTTCACCGATTAGGGTTTTTTAGATTCATCCCTTATCGCTCTCTTCCTCTTCATCTCTTGCTTTCCAAAGGATGCTTTCATCTCTTCTCCTTAAGCCACCTAAACATCCACATCATCCAGTTGGTTTTTTTTATATAAAAAACAAATATTAACGGTTTACGTTAATTTTATATTTATGTCAAATTTTTACAATTAATATAAAAATTATCTAATTATTTAATAATATTAATTATTTATGTCTTCCATTATCCCATTACTTTTTTCTTTCACCAAAAAATGAATGATATTTTTTATTGAATTTATTAATGTTTAAGTTATTATTTTGAAAAATGATGCATTCTCTTTATATCATGTCATCAACTTTTTTGTTTTATTTTAGGAAAAACAGCCTATTCCCCCTTGAAAATCATGCTTTAGTCCTATTCTCCATTCGATTTTGACCCTCATCCTATATCCCCCTCGATTTTCAGTTTTCTTCCTATTCCCCCCCTTGAAAATCATGTTTTAGTCCTATTCCCCCCTCGATTTTGACCTTATCCTATTCCCCCCTCAATTATAAAAAATCTGCCTAAAACCCCTTCGATTTTGACCTAATTTTGACTCAATTTTGATTTTAATTTTGACCCAATTTTGAATTTAATTTTGATTTTAATTTTAATTTTGATTTTAATTTTGACCCAATTTTGATTCAATTTTGATCCAATTTTGATTTTAATTTTGATCCAAATATGACTCAATTTTGACTCGATTTAATCTTAATTTGTACTTAATTTTTACCAAAATTGTTACTCAATTTTAACTCGAATTTTAACAATAAATCAAGTTAATTATTCAATTTAATCGACTTAGTTGATTTGATTTCGAATAAAATTAAATACGGTTTTTTATTTGAAACCAATTTTAACCCAAAATCGAAACCAATTTTGACTCAATTGTAACCCAAAACCGATCCAATTTTGACCCAAATTATGATATCAATTTTGACTCGATTTAATCCGAATTTTTACGTAATTTTGATCCGATAAAATTAAGTACGATTTTTCTTAATCCGTAATCCAAAATTAAGTATAAATTGGGATTAAATCGAGCCAAAATTGAGTCAAAACTAGGTCAAAATTGATTTTAATTTTGACCAAATTTTGATTTTAATTTTGACCCAAATATGACTCAATTTTGACCTAGTTTTGACTCAATTTTGACTCGTTTTGATCCCAATTTATACTTAATTTTGACCAAAATCCGTACTTAATTTTAACTCGAATTTTAACAATAAATCAAGTTAACTATTCAATTTAATCAACTTATTTGATTTAATCGATTTGAAATAAAATTAAGTACGATTTTTTTACTTAAAACCAATTTTAACCCAAAGTCAATTAGGATTAAATCGAGTTAAAATTGGATCAGTTTTGGGTTAAAATTAGATCAGTTTTAGGTTAAAATTGAGTTAAAATTGAGGTCCACTTTGGGTTAAAATTAAGTAAAATTTTGGGTTAAAATTAAGTACAAATTGGATTAAAATTAAGTAAAATTGAGTCAAAATTGGGGTCAATTTTGGTTAAAATTACTGATTAAGTAAAAACCGTACTTAATTTTATCGGGTCAAAATTAAGTAAAAATTCGGATTAAATCGAGTCAAAATTGATATCATAATTTTGGTCAAAGTTGGATCGGTTTTGGATTAAAATTGATCAAAATTGGGTTCGATTTTGGGTTAAAATTGGTTTCAAGTAAAAAATCGTACCTAATTTTATTCGAAATCATATCAAGTAAGTCGATTAAATTGAATAAGTAACTTCATTTTTTGTTAAATTTTGAGTTAAAATCAAAATTTTGGTCAAATTAAAATCAAAATTAAGTAAAAATTTTGGTCAAATTAAGTTAAAATCAAAATTAAAATCAAAATCAAAATTAAAATCAAAATCCAAATTAAAATCAAAATTAAAATCAAAATTAAAATCAAAATTGGGTCAAAATAAAATCAAAATTGGGTCAAAATTGGGTCAAAATCGGAAGGGGTTTTAGGCAGATTTTTGATAATTGAGGGGAGAATATGATGAGGTCAAAATCGAGGGGGAGAATATGACTAAAACATAATTTTTAAGGGGGGAATAAGATAAAAATTGAAAATCGAGGGGGAATAAGATGATAGTCAAAATCGAAGGGGGAATAGGACTAAAGCATTTTAAGGGGGGAATATGCTGTTTTTCCTTTATTTTATTGGTTTTATTTCTTTTTTTTCAACATGTGTAAATGCCGATCAAATAAAAAATAAGACTTATATAAGTTATATATAAAAACAGATCATTATAAAAGTTCTTTCTATGATTTAAAACAATATTTCATATGTATATATGTAAGTAATATATATATATATATATAAATTTTAATTAATGTTTCACTTATTGTTTTGAAAAATGATTCTCTTTTCACCACGTTATCAACTTTTTTGTTTTCTTTCATTTGTTTTTATTTTTTTAAAAAAATATGTGGAAATCTATATTTGTTAATGCCAAAGGAATAAAAAACTTATATAATAAATTATATATGAAAATGATCATCCTAAATTTTTCTTATATGATTTGAAGCAATATTACATATTTATATATATGTAAATAATATATATATATATTATATTTTCTATGATCTAAATATTTATATATTTTCTAAAATAATATTATATCTTATTATATAGTATATAATATTATATATTAATATTTATTAATTAGTTTAGATCTAAAAATAGTTTAGATCTAATTATATTTATATATTAACATTATTCTTTTTAATTCATAAATCAATAACTATTAAAATTGTTAATTTATTTTAATTTTCGTTGCATTTTCATATCAATATTTTTCAACTCCATCATTTTTTATGCACCATAATATATAGAAATAAAAAATTTTATATAAAAAAATAATTATATAAATCAGTCCGTGCGTAACACGAGTTATAATCTAGTATATTTAATAAAAAAATACGAGCAAGAGAGATATGGACTGTAAGGAAAGAGAAAAACTTTTAGGTGTTTTTTCTTACAATATTTAACGTGGTTATGTATTAAGATAGTGTAATATCAAAGATATCTTTGTAGGGCTAAAGTGCTTTACGTCTACGCTCATAAAAATAATTATTAAATAAAAAAACTGAAGAAAAAACAAAATTTTCCTTAATTTTCGGACGTAAAAAACTCATGTTTTTGCAGTTTTTCGACGTGAAAACCCGTTTAAAAGTTTAGAACAAGGAAGACAAAGTGATTTCGAATTTGAGAGGGATCAATTTGAAGTTGGCAAGAAGAAAAATTCAAGTTGAGACCATGGAAATGGCTAGAATCAGCAGTGAAGAAGAGAACACGAGTCAAACTTCAATGACGTCAATAAGTGTAAGTAGATCGATTTCTAGGATTTTGTAGGCCTTCGAGTCGCAAAATTGTTTATTAATTTGAAATGGGTGTGAGTGTTAGTGCATCGGTTGAGTCGCAAGCGTCGTAGGAGTTGCATGATCATGTTCGACTCAAGTTACTCATTGGGTCTCAATGGTCGCTTAAGTGTCGCAAAGGTTCCAAGGGTTGTTTGAGTCGCATGGGTCGCTTGTGTCATTGAGTCGCAAAGGTTGTTTGAGTCGCATGGGTCGCTTGAGACGCATGGGTCGCTTGAGTCGCATGAGTCAATTGAGTCGTATGGGTCGCTTGAGTCTCAGTGAGTCGGTTGTGTCGCAAAGGTTGATCGAGTTTCATTTAGTCGCAAGGGTCGCAGGAGTTGCATGACCATCGTCGACTCAAGCGAATCATTTGGTATCAATGGTCGCAATGGTCGCTTGAGTGTCATTGAGTCGCAAGGATCCTTTTGAGTCGCATGGGTCGCTCGAGTGTAATTGAGTCGCAAGGGTCGTTTGACTCGCAGGGTCGCTTGAGTCGCATGGGTCGCAAGGGTCGCTTGAGTCGTATGGGTCGCTTGAGTCGTATGGGTTGCTTGAGTCGGTAGAGGTCTCATGTATTCTTAATTGATCATTTGGCAGGTTCCGCCAAAGTCGAAGTTTGTGTATGAATTCAAGCACATGGACAAAATACCAAAGATTACCACCAAGTGTTATCCTCACGAGACAATAACGAAGCTGAGATGAATCTTAGATGAATATGAGTTGCATTACTTCGAGAAGGAATCATAATTTAGGCATTTATTCCATTTCCAATGTGAGTCCACATTGACGAAGGTTCAAATGTCTATCCTACTAAATCACTTCGGATTGTACGGAACAAGAAGGAGTTGTGGTTCATCTTAAATAGTGTTCCTATTCGGTACTCTATAGTGAAGCACACACTAATTTCCAGATTGAAATGTGGACCATATCCCAAAGGATGATAGTCCAAAAGGGGTGATACATTTAGGCTGAAGAATTTCGGCCGTGGAAAGGTGACCCCCGCACAAGTCAGTGGAAAGCTTGTGAAGGCAAAGAATTCCAACGACCGGACGAGGTTGGTAACTTTGATATTGTTGGCGCAAGTTATTGCTCACAAGCCTTCATCAGACAACTTTATCAGCCATGATATCATTGACATGGTTGATGACTTGGAATTTTGTGAAGGCTTTCCATGTGGACTTTACACATTCAAGAAGATTGTGGATACTTGCCGCAAGCACGTTAGCGAGGAATCACCGAAACCAAAATGGTATTGTGGCGGTTTCATGATCCCACTAATGGTAAGTTGTATATATTATTCGAATAGCTTGAATATTTTCATACTTTTTGCATTCTTATCATTTTGTTTTAATGTTTCAGTTACTTCCATTCGAAACCATCCTTAGTTTGGGCAAAAAGGGATGGTATGTTGATGTTATGGATGGGGATCCATCATGCCAAAGAATGTGCAAGAAGAGGGTTAAATCCAGATTTAACCGAAGTATGTACACATGATAAGGCAGATCAGAGATCTAAGGTAACAATTACACATGAGTCACAAGGGTAACAAGGGTCAGAAAGGGTAATAATGGTTATTTTTTTCAGGATATTCGAAGTATTCTTCGTGCTGAACACGAAGAGAAAGTTTTACTTTTTGATCTGGAGGATTACGAAGCATGCCACGATCTCGATGTTCTGATATGCATGGAACATCTTTGTAAAAATCCGAAGGGTATTTGTTGGGAGGATATTCGTAAGCAAGAGCTGCTGACGCGAAAAACAGCTTTTGGTGATTAAAAGAAGGGGAAAGAAAAGAGGACTAAGAGGAAGAAGAGCGTGGGTGAAAAAAAATATATGGATAGGTGTTGCTGAAGCTGATGAAGAAAAATAAGGTGATGTTGAAGCTGAAGCTGAAGCTGAAAGAGAAGTTGATGATGAACCTGAAGGTGAAGGAAAAGAAACCGCAGTCCCTGTGACACTGGAGTAGAAATTAATAAAGGAAATAAAAAAGTCGGAGAAAAGAATCATCAACGCCGTAAGAGACCTTATAAGGGATGTCGGGTTTCATTTGCCTAATCCAAAATCAAAGGCGACAAATTCCAAAGGTGCTGAAAAGGCAAAATCAAAGTCTGTTGAGAAAGATCCAAGCACCAGAAACCAATCTTCCGACACTGTTAGAGATGATGATTTTGAATTCCTTTGATGTCTATATCCAGTGTCAAGAAAAGAGCCAAGCGAAGAGCTGGTTGAGTCAAAAGCTGAAAATGACTCACGAGATGGCTCAGAAGAGGATTTGGGAAACATTCGAGATTAGTTGAAAATCTCACATATCCCGCCTCCATTCCTCTAATTGAATACATTTCCGAGAGGTTACTAGAGTTGTTACTTCTGATGAAGTTCCACCAACTAAGTAATATTTAGTGAAAAAGGTCATTTGAGTCAATTTCCATTGAGAGTGGGCATGGGTCGTGAGAGTCGCATGGGTTGCAAGAGACACATAAGTCGTAGGGTCGCATAAGTCGTTGGGCCGCATAACTCACATGGGTTGCGTATGTCCCATGGGTCGCACGGGTCGCAAGGGTCATATCAATGTAACGAACGATGAGTCTAATGAAAGAATTAATTTTATGTAGATGCTCCAATGGGTATTGTTGATGAAATCGCCAACGAGGAGGTTCCTGCCGAGGATATTCCAGTGGGTCCTGTGGAAGAGGTCACCGCTAAGGAGGTTCCTGTAGAGTATACTCCAGTGGGTCCTGGGGAAGAGGTCCCCGCTGAGGAGGTTTCTGCCGAGGATATTCCAGTGGGTCTTGTCCAAGAAGTCGTCGACGAGGAGGTTGCTATCGAGGATATTCCAGTGGGTCTGTCGAAGAGGGTCGTCGCTAAGGAGGTTCCTATCGAGTATACTCCAATGGGTCCTGTGGAAGAGGTCCCCGCTGAGGAGGTTTAGGGGGTCCCGTCGATGACGTCGCCGACGAGGTTCTTGCTAAGGATACTCCAGTAGTGGGTCCTGTCCAAGATGTCGCCGACGAGGAGGTTCATGCCGAGGATACTCTAGTGGGTCCTGTCGAAGAGATCGCCGCTAAGGAGGTTCCTGCGGAGTATACTCCAGTGGGTCATGTGGAAAAGGTCACTGCTGAAAAGGTTCCTGTCGAGGATACTCCAGTGGGTCCTGGGGAAGAGGTCCGCTCTGAGGAGGTTTCTGCCGAGGATACTCCAGTGGGTCTTGTCTAAGAAGTCATAGACGAGGAGGTTGCTGCTGAGGATATTCCAGTGGGTCTTGTCGAAGAGGTCACCGCTTAGGAGGTTCCTGCCGAGTATACTCCAGTGGGTCCTGTGGAAAAGGTCCCCGCTGAGGAGGTTCCTGCTGCGGATACTCCAGTGGGTCCTATCGAAGAAATCGCCGGCGAGGAGGTTCCTACCGAGGATACTCTAGTGGGTCCTGTCGAAGAGGTCGCCGCTAAGGAGGTTCTTGCGGAGTATACTCCAGTGGGTCCTGTGGAAAAGGTCACCGCTGAAAAGGTTCCTGTCGAGGATACTCTAGTGGGTCTTATCCAAGAGATTGCCACTGATATTCGTGCTAACGAAACTCCAGAATTTATTGTCATAGATGTCAAAGTACCATCAAGTAAGTACAATCATTTGAGTCACAAAGGACACATTGGTCGCATGGGTTGAATGGGTCATAAAAGGTTGTATTAGTCGCATAGGTCGTATGGGTCACAAAAGCTCGCATTAGTCGCATGGTCGCATGAGTCGCATGGGTTACAAAAGGTCGCATGTCCGCATGGGTCTCAAGGTTGCAGGGTCGCATTGGTCGCATGGGTCGCTATATGTTTAGTGAAGTAAATTTTATGCAGGTATTGGACCTTATCTACGGAGTTTGAGCCATATGTTGAATCTCCGCCGGTAACTAAACGAGTTTCAAGACCACGTAAGGCATATGTTGAACCTCCGTTGGCGAAAAGAGCAAAAATAGGGTGAGGGAGAGGGCCAGGGAAAGATGTTGATGGAGAACCTGTAGAAAATGTAGTTCAAGAAACCATAAAGAACGTGGTTCAAAAACCCGTAAAACAGGTGATTCAAGAAGCTGCAGAAAATCGACATTTTGTGTGGCAGCCCAAGGGTTAGTAGAGGGCGAGATAACCTGAGAGCCTTCGTTCATTGACGCTAACGGTGAAACATTGACTGCTCTATATATGTTTCTGACGAAACCTCGACAAGAGTGTTGGTGGAAATCTGATCTCGATTGTTGATGTGTGGGATCAGAGGTTTTAATTTTTCCAAGGCCACTCTACCGCAAGTATACGGTTCGTGTAGTACAAGGGTTGAACTCTGGGGACTGAGTGCAGCGTTAGAACTAAGAATTCACGAGAAGAAGATCGATCAATATAAGATTATGAGATGGGAAGGTAAAGATAATAAAGGATAACGAGATTAGACTCAACAAGATAGAGTACCATGGGCTTCGGGAATACCGGAACATGCAATGGATGTTTCTAAGGATCATGAAGTCGGTTTGTATCAATCTCTATCTAGGAAATCAACGTCGCTCATATCCCTATGTAGCGCAGAACTTCTAGATGCAGTATGAACAATGGGAATTCTACCTCGATAATTACCGTTCCTAAATAGATTAACCGATTGGCCAAATTCTCGTTAACCTAATTCATTCGAAAGTTCATTCACGAGACTCAAATCTGACTCTCCCAAGCCTAGAGGAATCTCTAATCTCCTTCAAACATGCTTAATATCAGTAGAATAGATCTAGTCTTATCCTAACTTGAAATCAACAACGTATGAAGGCATTACGCACGAATCGAACCATTCAATTCAACAAAACCGAAATCAAGCATTAATAACTTAACCGATCCAATACAATGGCATCCCTAACCCATGGCAACGAGAACTACTCAGAATACATAGAGAAGAAAAAAAAGCAAAGTAAGTGTTCGACTCTCCTATCATCCCGAGCGTAACCTCCGACGAATCCTTCGGTTGCCCGAAGTCTCCTTCTTCGGTCGTGCTCTCTCTCTTCTCCCTTGCCTGATTCGTGCCCCTTGTTCTCTTGCCTTTTCCCATCTGATCTTGGCTCTCCCCTTATGTTCTTTTTAAATGCAGGCCGTTCAAAATTCAAGGAAAGTTGTTGAGAAATTGGCCGTTCTAAAATCAAGGAGTTTGTTGAGAAAAAGGTGGACCCGACAAGTCTGGTTCGAATCCTAACTCTAAAAGGTCTCTTTTCTCCTGATTGGCCGTTCCTAAAATCAAGGAGGTTGTTGAGAAATTGGTGGACCCGAGCGGGCACAAGAGCAGCCCGATCGGGTGCACAAACACAGCCCGAGCATGCACACTTGCAATTGCTCTTTTTGCTCCTTTCGCTCGAGGTTTGAGTGTTCCGTTTGCTTCCTTGGTCGTGCACATGAGATATCTTGTCATTTTAACACGTTTTCGGGTTGGAATTGCCGTAATCATTCGTGTTTTCCTTCATGTCTTCATTTCCTACACAAAACACGAAATGTAGATAAAAGCCTTGAATATGCTCAATAACTCGGTAAAGTCCATGAAATTTAATCAAAACTAAACCTAAGAAACATGTAAATACTACGACGGATAACGTGTTATCAATTGTCCCCGGGGGCTAGAGTTTTGGGAGATCATATTAAAAGCCCAACGTATGGCTTGAAGATGATGTAAGCTTTTTAAACCCTTAGTCATAAAGGTCACATAGGTCATTTTGTGTTATATGTATTCATGTGTGTTAATTTTTTTGCAGTAATTGGATGAGGCGTTGTTGGAGCTGCATTATCGCATCAGGACATTCCCCTACATGTATCGGAATTATTACGTTTGTCATGGTTCTTTCATGTAGACGCTCACATTGTGGATATATGAAGATATGGAAAAATTGCTACAAATTCTTAGTGATTTTTCGGATGGCAAGTATCCATTAAGAAGTAGGTACACACCAGTGAATCATTTCAATGGCCTTGTCTGGATTCTAAACATTCCATCGCTCAAAAGTTGATATATACCTATTCATTGGGTAGCCATCAAAGCGGATTTCAAAATCCGATGCATCACGATATACGACTGCCAGAGTAGTATGAAGGAAACACATATCGATCCGTTGATTGAGAAGATAAGAAAAGTTGTCCCCAAGATGCTCATTCTCGGAGGGTTTCCTTCTTTGGCTTCTAGAGAAGATTAATGGAAGTACAAGTATTATGAAGGTCTGTCACAGAACAAAAGCGCGAGTGACTATGCTGTTTACACCTTCAAATTCTTAGAAGCTGATGTAAGGAAAAGACACCAGACTTTTCTTTTCATTCGCGAAAACAATGTTGCTTCCATGCGTGAGAAAATGGTTGCTGATATATTTGGGAATGGACGATGTATCCCTCAACCCTGAGACTACCTTGATATATTATTAATTTTTTGAGAATGGAAGATGTAAATATTATGTACATTGTTGTTATTAAAGTTTATTCATATTATTTGTAAATAATTTGATTTGAGTCATAAGAAATTATTATTTTTTATAATAATAAAAGAGTCCCAGGGATACGAGCGTCGCAGAGGTACAAGGGTCGCAGAAGATCCAAAGGTCACAGGGGTAAAAGGGTCACACGGGTAAAAGGGTCGCAGGGGTCAAAGGGTCACAGAGGGACAAGGATCGTGGGGGTCAAAGGGTTGCAGGGGTCCATGGTTCGCAGGGGTCTAAGGGTCGAAGAGGTACAAGGGTCGTAGAGGGCCAAAGGTCGTAGGGGGTCAAAGGGTCGCAGGGGTCCAAGGGTCGCATGGGTCCAAGGGTCGAAGAGGTAGAAGGGTCGCAGAGGTACCCTGTGCCCTTGGACCCCTGCGACCCTTTGATCCAGTTGTCTCTCTGTGACCCTTGGACCTCTGCGACCCTTGTCCCTCTGCTACCCTTAAACCTCTGTGACCTTTGTTCCTCTTTGACCCTTGTACATCTGCGACCCTTGGACCCTTGCGACTCTTGTACTCCTCTACGACCCTGTGACCCTTGTACCCCTGCAACCCTCTATGCTTTATTATTAAAAAGTAATAATTTCTTATGACTCAAATCGGATTATCTACAATTAATATGATTAAATTTTTAAAAAAATAACAATGTACCAAGTTATTTACATCTTTCATTCCCAAAAGAAGATGACCCTGCTTCTGCGTATGATGATGATGATATAGATGATGCATATTGTAGATTACAGATATCATCTCCGAAATCGGTGATGTGAAAAACCATGTCACATTCGTGACGGAAAACTACGAAATCGTGAATACGAAAAATCATGGTCCTTGGAGAAATATTTCCATCCATTAGTGAATCTAGAGCCATCCAACTTGACTTTTCATGTTTTGTTAGACATATTCGATTTAAGGGTTGTTGTGTTGTTGTCCCTCATTTTCCCGTAAATATGCTTGATAACGTCTATTTTGTTATAGTATTTTAGTCTCTTTTTATAGTTAGTTTCATCATTCATTTGAACTTTACCAAGCATTAAAGCATAATTTAGTCCTCTTTTAGCGTTTCCTCATGTTTTGCAGCGAATGGAGATATCAGGAGACAAACACGAGCGAATACCGCAAAACATGACCGTCCCGCGCCAAAGGATTGGCAACCCGCGCGGGGTGCCTACCTTAGCCCGCGCGGGGCAAGATCACAATTCCTTGCACCAGCAACTCCAGCCCGAGTCGGGCTCCTCATCAGCCCACGTGGGCTCCCCTCCTGCCAGCCACCCCGCGCGGGGCACTCATTAGCCCGCGTAGGTCATGTTCGTCACCTGCAAAAACCAGAAAAGGAAATTTAGCAAAAGAAGAAAATGAACATGCTGGCTACTTAAACCAAAAGGAAATATGGTTTGGTAAGATAAAGGGGAGCTACATGGCTGGAAAATAAAGAGGAAACGTGTATAATTACACAAGAATGGAAAAACAAGAGATGGAAAAACTTGGAAAAGGAAAACTGCAGTTGCTTTAAGAAAAAGGAAATTCCAGCCACTAGAGAGGAAGAAAAGAGGACGGACAAAGAGGAAAGATTAGAGGAAAGGAAAGAGGAGAAAGAGGGCTAAAAGGGGAGAGTTTCAGCAGCCCAAGACGGACAGAAACAAAGAGAGAAAACACAACACACACGTAGAGAGAAAGAAGAGAGCAGAACGCGTACAAGGGCAAGGACGGGGCGACGAAGCCGGAGCGGGGAGGAGCTGTTGAAGACGTCGGTAATAGAATAGGGATGGATCTCATTCTTTATCCATGTCGAATATAGTTATCTTTCGTGTTTTTTTTTCTAAGTTCATGTCCGAGTAGGTCCATAGCCATGGGTTAGATAGCTTTGGCGATATGTAATGAAGTTTTGTTCTTAATGCTTGGTTATAATATTTGTTCGTTTCGGATTGATTGGTTGTTCGTAATGCTTTTATTCTTGTTGGTAGCTTGAATGAATGATTATAAAATCTAATTGCATTGGGAGATGAATTGGATTTTGGAACGTAGCCATGATATGAAGTTTCAATTGATTTAGAACCTTGGACGCAACCCCAAACTCAGAATTATCAATCACATGCGCCCCCATGTCCGCAGCAAGAAGCTAACGCCGATATTATGTCTATGTTCACTCAAATCTTACAAGGAGAGGAAGATAAATACGCCAAACTAAGAGAGTTAAGAGCGGGTTATAGAGATATAAAGAAGGAGGCTATGGAACTCGAAACACACCTAAAGATCCTAGACAATCAAATTGGGCAACTCGCTGCAAATTCCTCCAAACCGCAAGGAGTTCTATCAGGAAGATCAGAAACAAATCCTAGTGAGCATGTCAACGAAATTTACCTAAGGAATTGCAAGACGGTGGATCAGCCTACTTCGATGTCTGAAAGGGGTGAAGCATCTATCAGAGTAGCGAAAACGACTGTGAACAAGCTTAAGGAGAAGCTCGAGGAGGAAGAGGAGCAAAAATATGTAAAACCAGCCCCGAGGACACCTCCTTTACCGTTTCCACAACGTCAGCTTAGGAAGATGGTAGCTCAACCCAATCCTTCAACATTTGGAAAGGATGAAACATCCACTACAACAATGGAAAAGGGCGGTGACGTTAAAAAGCACAGTAAGAAAACCGAGGTGAAAGAGGAACCAAAGTACGTAAAACCAGATCCGAGGCCACCTCCATTGCCATTCCCACAATGTCAACGCATGAAAACGGTGGATCAGTCAAATCCCTTAATATTTGAAAAAGGAAAGAATCTAACACAGTAGCGGATGAGGCTATGGATATTGATGAGCATAAGAAGAAACCCGAGGTGGAAGTAGAGTTCATCTTAAATGACACACTTCAGCAACCGCGTGTTATCGACTTCGTATTCCCCAACGACGTCTTTGAGAATTTAGCCAAGGAAGTCTGTGAGCAATTTGGGAATACGGATTCCCTAGATATGAATCTCATAGCAGCTGGAGAAGGATTATATAAGGTACCAAACGAGCTGCTTGACAACAAAAAGAAGAAGGAACCCCCCAACCGAGACTTCCGCACAACCAGAGCTAAAGGCGATACAAATCAGTACATAAACAAACCTGAGACGCCGAGAAGCTACACCAAACGTCAAGCACACAATTGAAGCATTGACAAGGCACCCAAGGTGAAGATGAAGCCTTCACCACAAAGGCTCACGTACCAAAAATTCCTGGAGATGCTTAAGGAAACAAGCAACGAACGCCTAACCGGTTTCATGGAGTGCATAACCGGACTTATGGACAGCTCGACCAGAATTTTTGGACAGCACGATCTAGCCCCCAACTTAGAGAACATCATGAAAAATTTTAGGGAAGACATGACTGATCGTGCAAGGAACTCAATTGATCCGCGCGCTATACCCAATCAAGCACACTATGCACGTGAGACGCCATGCACACGACGACGTCGAGGACGTCCACCTTATGAGTAACATTTTGGTCAGGCTCGTGACCTTAAACAAGCGCTTCTCGGGAGGCAAACCGAGCCCTATATCCTTTTTGTTATTTCATTTTAGTTTTTTTAGGATTCGACTCTTATTCTTTTCACAAGCATGCTCCTTACCAACAACCCCGATGTATCGTATTGTCTCCTTCGGATTGTGTGACTTTTGTTGCAGGTTTTCAACTTCAAAATCATCCACAATATAAGCAAAGACGCGTACGCCCAGCTGCATCAACTCAGGACAGCAAGCACGCATCAGGTGCACACGTTCCTATCTATCTTTTTTTGCCCTGAGTTTTGCATGTTAGTCCTTCTCTTAGGTATTGAACACCGGGACGGTGTTCCGTTCAAGTCTGGGGGGTATTCTTTGAATGCCATAATTGTGATTAGGATTTAGATGTTGAGTTCTTCGTTTTGTTTCTTTTTTGAATTTTACATTAGCTTCATTAGGATTAGACGAACGGATATGTAGTACAAGAAATTTGGATCTTTAGTCACCTCTGCGCAAATTTTTCGAATCGGGAACAAAAGTCTAGGTTTGCTAAAACATACCTTTAGATATCGATTAGTTAGTGGTCGTGCACGAATCCATAGCCTATAGTTGTATTCCTCCCCTTAGGCTTCAATCCCAAGCACTTATATCTCCGAACATACCTTGCATTCTTTGTTTTGTTTCGATCATTATATTTCCACGCATTTACACTCCGCTGTAAATAGACTAAGTTCTTTAACTTTTTCAGCCCTACATTGACATGAGTGCATCAACATTGATGGTTCGGGTCTAAGTGGTAGGTCGAGGCAGTTTTTCTACGTCCTAATGGTTAGAGTCGATGCGTATTCACAATAATTAATCAAAAGAAAATAAAAGAAGAAAAAAAATGCAATGACGCAACCTCTTCACTCTGCTAAGGTTACAAGACCTTATAAGTGTGCCAATTGGCAACATGGGTCTAGGTAGAAGGCTGTCCTCTTCAACTCCGACATCCTAGAAACCGAGTGCGAATATACAAAACAACGTGTGGAAATCGAAAAGAAGAAAAAGGGAACTGAAAAAGAATAAGAAAAATAATCGTCTTAAGAATGGTATCGAACTATTTGTGCATTAGAATAGGTATGGAGTTCGTTTGGATGTTGTTTAGGGCTTAGTGAAACGAACTTAGAATATGTGTAGGATTGCACGGTTGGTGACTTTCGGTAGATAGGGGTCTAAATTTGGTGTGCCTAGATCTATGTTTGTGTGACGCGTTGTTGCATAGGGTGGCTGACTTTTTGAGTTGATTGTGCTAGTTTTGCGGTTGTTGTCTAACTCTTCTCGTGCTTAGTTCTAGTCTTGCTTGAGGACGAGCAAAGGTTCAATATCCGATTTAAGGGTTGTTGTGTTGTTGTCCCTCATTTTCCCTAAATATGATCATCCAAGAAGTTCTTCGAAATGTCCTATAAAAAAATAAAAAAAATTCAAATCTGTACATTCTCTACATGTAACATACCAACAAAGAGAGATGAAGGAGATTACGAGTTAGTTCTTCAGAAAGCTCGGAAGAATGATTTGGACGAAATGCGAGAAATGTGGCATTTTCGAAAAAATGGGTGGAAGATGATGAGAGTTAAAGGGAGTGTGTCGTTATTCGAAAAAAAGATGGATGGAAGAGATGATGAGAGTTAGAGAGAGAGTGTGTCGTTATTCAAAAAAAGAAAACGATAGGAATTCGAAAAGACATGACCCTGACATCGAATCAACGTCAAATGGAATTCGAAAAGACATGACCACACGGTTATGTTTTTCAAATTTTGGTGAAAAGTTCGGCAGGAATTTTGGTGAAAATAATACATTTACAACGCCAAACTGATTTATGGGTCGCTTGGTCAAATGGGTAGCATGGGACACATGGGTCGCTTGGTCGAATGGGTCAAATGGAACGCATGGGTCGCATGGGTCGCTTGGTCGCATGGGTCACATGGGTCGAATGGGATGCATGTTTGGATGGGTCGCATGGGTCCCAATTTTCCAATGGTCGCATGGGTCGCATGGTCGCACAGCGTCGCATGGGTCGCTTGGTCGCATGGGTCGCATGGGACGCATGGGTCGCTTAGACGCATGGGTTGCATGGGTCGATTGGTCCGTCAACGACCCTTGTACCTCTGTGACCCTTTTTACGATAATAGTAAATCCACAAAAAAACATCGATACTAACAATAATACCAACTATTGCATAATAGTAAAAAACCAACGAAATACAAACATGAAGTTCAAGATTACCGGGATTGTTATTGTTCAAAGGAGGTTGAAAGTAATAAAAATACAACTGAAATCAAATTATGTTGTTGTTAGGCCCTTGTGGAGGGACAAATCGAAGCACAGGTGTTGCTCCATTGGAGACCAGTTCGACTTTGAGGGAACAACCCTCATCCAGTCCATTTTTCGTGACAAAACTTTCTCCAACCCCCCCTCTGATGCTAGCGCCACCACATTTCACGGGCCTTAAATCTGCCGACCACGCCCTTCCAATATTGATTATCAGCAGTATCTTACATCATCTACCGCAAAGATCGCTCGACCTCGCAAACCCTATCGGAAGTGTTTGCGACATCACCCAAGTTACGTCAGTTAAAATGAATAAAAATCGAATAAATAACCGATGTGATATATGATAAATCAGTTTGATCTCACTTACCAATGTATCTACGGACAAATTTGAACGCGTTATTGGTACCATGAAAATCCTCTGAAAAGCAATGGCCACGGTGACGTGCAAAACCATGTTACCTTTGTGATGAAAAACTACGAAATCCCAAATACGATATTCATGGCCGTTGGAGAAATCTTTCCATTCATCAGTGAATCTGGAGCCATCCAACTTGACTTCCCATGTTTTGTTAGACACATCCGATTTCAGCATTGTCGAGTTGTTATCCCTCGTTTTCCCGTAAATATGCTCATCGAAGAAGATCTTTGGAATGTCCTGTAACAAAAAACGAAAAACAAAGTCAAATATTTACATTATTTACATGTAACATACCGACAAAGAGACAAATGAAGGAGATTATAAGTTAGTTCTCTAGATAGCTCGGATGAATGGATTGGACGAAATGATGGAAATGTGTCATTTTTGAAAAAAAAAATGAGAGCAAGATGATGAGAGTTAGAGTGTGTCGTTATTCGAAAAATATGGGTGGAAGAGATGATGTGAGTTAGAGAGAGAGAGAGTGTGTCGTTATTCGAAAAAGGGAACGGTTGGAAACAAAAAAGACATGACCTTGATATCGAATTGCCATCAAATGGAATTTGAAAGACATGATCACACGATTATGTTTTTTCAAATTTTAGTGAAAAGTTTGGTGGGACTTTTAGTGAAAATAATACATTTACAACGACTTCAAGCTAATTTATGGGTCGCAAGGACCGCATGGGGAAAATACATTTATAATGTCGCATGGGTCGCTTGGTCGGATGGGTCGCATGGTTAAAATACATTTACAGAGTCGCATGGGTCGCTTGGTCGCATTGGTCGCATGGGATGCTTGGCCGCACTGATCACATAGGGTGCATGGGTCGCTTGGTCGCATGTATGGATCAATATATGCGATCTCGCCGAACTTATGGATTTATAAGGATAAAAGGAACAAAACCAATCAAAACAAGACATGTACAATGCCAAACTAATCAATTCCAACTAAGAGTCACATAGGTCGCATGGGTCGCTTGGTCTCATATATGGATCAAAAGATGTGAACTCATCGAATTTATAGATTTATAACGATTAAATGACAAAAACCAATCAAAATAAGACATTTATAATGTCAATCGAAGGTTAAAACGGATTACGACCCATGTATCCCAAGTTGTGTAGAATGAATGCTTGTGTTTCAAAAGTGATAGTAGTGTTTTAAGAACCCGTCGGATGAGTTTGAGAAAATTTAAAAACCTACAACTAACATTTTATTGAAATGTCTATATTATTCCTATTATTATCTACGTTGATTCTAAATTAGACATATACAACTCAAACATATTGATAATGACATTTCAAAAAATATACAACGCATGGGTCGAATGGGTCGCATATATGGATGAATAGATGTGAACTCGACAAATTTATGGATTTAAAATGATAAAAGGACAAAAACCAATCAAAACAATACATTTAAAATGTCAAACTAATTAATTCCAATTGAGGATCGCATGGGTCGCATAGGTCACTTGGTCGCATATATTGATCAATAGATGTTAACTGGACGAATTTATGGATTAAAAAGGATAAAAGGACAAAAACCAATCAAAACAATACATTTACAACGTCAAACTAATTAATTCCAACTGAGGGTCACATAGGTCGCAGGTCGCTTTGTTGCATATATGGATCAATAGATGCGAACTCAATGAATTTATGGATTTATAATGATAAAAGGACAATAACCAATCAAAACAATACATTTACAACGTCAAACTAAACAATACATTCCTGCCATGTACTCCATCTTCCAGTCTTCTGCTTTTTTCTTGTTTAGTATTGCTTACCAGAGTTATCTCCTGCCATCTACTTTGTCTTCCAGTCACAATTCAAGGGTGACCCAACACCGTCACCTGGGTCACCACTGCACCTTGTCACTGACTACATAGAGACCGAGTCTGCCGATTACCAAGACCTTGAGTAACACATAGATAGCACGATGCCCTGCGTCCACCATGTCATTTTCGTCATGAAGGTCACAACGGTGACAAAGGTAACAAAGATTTTTCTGAATTTGGTGTTAGATACGCAGACTAAGAGAAGAAACGTAGACGGTACCTTATAGAAATGGGTCAAAAGAGTCACATGGGTCGAAAGAGTCACATGGGTCGAAAGGCAAGGTCTGACAGCAAAACGACAAGTCACATGGGTCATAAGGGTCACATGGGTCGGAAGACAGGAGTCTGACATCGAAACGACGAGTCAAAATAGTCACATGGGTCGCATGAGTCGCCGCGGGTCGCATGAGTCACACATGTTGCATGAGTCGCAGAAGAGTCATATGTAGTCGCATGAGTCGCATGGGTCGCATGAGTTGCATAAGAGTCATATGTGGTCACATTGGGTCGGATGGGTTCCCGTTTAAACTTGATTTTTAATCCAATTGAGGATCGACGATTTTATGGATTTCACGTAATTTTCAACGTTTAAATATTGATTACTTAAGGTCACAAAGGTTACAAAGGTCACAAAGGTTACAAAAAAAGTTACATAAGGTCACAAAGGTTACAAAAAAAGTTGAAAAAAAGGAAAGAAAAAATGAAAGAAAAAGGTTACATAAGGTCACAAAGGATACAAAAAGGGAAAGAAAAAGACGATAGCAAAAGTTAAAAAAAGTTGAAAAAAAAGAACGAAAAAGGTTACATAAGGTCTCAAAGGTTATAAAGGTAAAGAGAGTCGTGTGTGACTCAATGCATCTCCAAGTTCACCTCCAACTGTGACCTTAAGTACCTCGGGTACATAACAATGTCTTAGTCTGCTGATTACCAAGACCTTATGCTATGTAGATACAACACAATATCCCCCATCCACGTTCTAATGACTTGTGTGTATCTGCATAGAGACCGAGTCCGATGATTACCAAGACCTTGAGAAACACATAGACAGCATGATGCCCTGCGCCCACCATGTCACCTTCGTCATGAAAGGTCACAAAGGTGGAAAAGATTTTTTTAGAAAATTTAGGGTTAGAAACCTAGACGAAAAGAGAAGAGAGATGAGATTCTCCCCATTCAATATCATCTCGGACGCGATGGTGAGACTCTAAGAATTTGATGAACCTTTTAATATAAGAATAACAGAGATCGATGAAAATTTAGTGTCGAAAAGACAAAAGTCTGACATCGAAACGATGTGTCGCAAGGGTCTTGAGTGTAGCATTCGAAAAAAAATCATAGCTGGCATTGCAGAAGCCAGGAGTTTGACATCGAAACGACTAATTTCAAGGAAGGTTCACAAGGGTCACATGGGTTCCATGGGTCCCAATGGCCACTTGGGTCGCAAGGGTAGCAATGGCCGCAAGGATCGCATGGGTCACAAAGGTTGCAAGGGTCGCATGGCCGCAAGGGTCTCACGGTCGCATGGGTCACAAAGGTCGTAATGGTCACAAGGGTCGCTATGGTCGCAATTGCCACATGGGTCACAAAGGTTGCAAGGGTTGCATGGCCGCAAGGGTCGCATGGGTCACAAAGGTCGGAAAGGGTCGCTATGGTCGCAAGGGTCACAATGTCTGTAAAGGTCGCATGAGTGGAATTATAATGAAGAAATTATCGAATTATAATGATGAAAGTAACACAGATTTTGTCAAAATGATACAAATAATATAATAATACACACTAATAATACAAATAATATAATATTACATGATAACACGTAATGTGTGTTAGTTTTAGGCTAAGCATTTACATCATTTTCACATAGTTTGCATAACATGAATTACAAAACCGACACGAACATTCTCGATGTACTCCTTTTTGTTGGTTTTCAGGTTTTAAGGCGACAAGGCCTATTCGAGCTTTAGAATGTCGATTATTTTATTCAACCGCGTATAATGGGAGCTACAAGCCACTCAGAGCGACTTCAAGCCACAGAATCAAATGGAACACCCGAGCATCGAGCGAAAGGAGCGAAAGCAAGAAGTTAGGGGCAGCACGTTCGGGCTTGGAAGAGGCCCCGCGCAGGCTGAACTTCCAGCAAAATTTGCACGACTTGGGGAGCTAAGGAGCACACTTGGATTGGATGCCATTGAGGTCCCCGCGTGGGGTGGCGAAGGAGCCCGCACGGGCTGCATAATCCAGCAAGAGTTGCACGACTCGGGGAGCTAAGGAACACGCCCGGATTGGATGAAGTTCAAGACCCCGTGCGGGGTGGCTAAGGAGCCCGCACGGGCTGCATAATCCAGCAAGAGTTGTATGAGTCGGGGAAAGAACCAGCACGCTCGGGCTGGTTGAGGAGCATTGAGCCCGCGCGGATTGAGCGTGAGCCCGTGCGGGTCGCCGTTCTATGAAAATTCTGTTTTGGATTTCAAACGAAAATTAGAAAGAGGAGAAAGCCATCTAGGGAAAAAAAGGACGATGCACAGAACAGGGAACGAGACTAGAATACACAGGAGACAAAGGAGAGAACACGGTTGAAGACTTTGGCTACCTAAAGGATTCATCCGAGACCACCGCTCAGGATGATAGGGAAAATGAACATTTACTTTGTTTGTATTTGTTTCCCTATGTATTCTGAGAAGATCTGTTATCATGGATTAAGGATGCCATTGTAATGGATGTTTGGTTCGTTAATGCTTGATTTTGGTTTTGTTCAATCGTATGGTTCGATACATTGTAGATATGTGCGTAATGCATTCTTACTTTGTTGATTTCCTGTTTGAATGAGACTAGATCTGTTCTAATGAGATTAGACATGTTTGAATGAAAGTAGAGATTCGTCTAGGCATCGAGAGAGTCAGATTTGAGTCTCCGGATTAACCTTCGAATGAATTAGATTGATGAGAATCTTGGCCGATCGGTTAATCTATTTAGGAACGATAACAATCAAGGTAGAACTCCCATTGTTCGTCATGCGTTTCGGTTATATATTTAGTGCATCGGGAGGTGAGTACGTTTATATCCTATATAGAGGATTTAGATATCGGGAGAGTCATTTCCGACATTAGAGGTTGAGTTCCCATTATTTCCGACATTAGAGGTCGAATTCCTTATCGTTCTTCATGCATCTAGATGTTCCGCGCTACATCGGGAGGTAAGTGACGTTGATTCCCTAGGTAGAGGATTTAGGCATCGGGAGAGTCATTTCCCACATTAGAGGTTGAATTCCCTATCGTTCTTCATGCATCTAGACGTTCCGCGCTACATCGGGAGACGAGTGACGTTGGTTCCCTAGGTAGAGGATTTAGATTTTATTTCCCCTTCGATTGATATAAACCGATTTCATGTTCCATAGAAACATCCATTGCATGTTCCGGTATTCCCGGAACTCGTGATACTCCCTCTTGCTGAGTCTAGCTTCGTTATCTTTCATTATCTTTATTTTCTAGTTCGATAACCACATATTTATCGATCTTCTTATCGTGATATCTTAGTTCTAACGCTGCACTCAGTCCCCAAAGTTCGACCCCGGTACTATACGTACCATATACTTGCGGTAGAGTGGTCTAGGAAATTTAAAACTCTGATTTCCACTATCATTACACACTAACAAAACTTTCTTTTTTTTGAAGTTGGCATTATCTCGGTTGTCACGTTCCAAACACTGTCAGTGATGCTGACAGTTGAACCTGTTTGTCTCGACGAAGATGGGGTATTTCTCCGAGCCTCACCGGGTCCAAGATAACGATTCTCTTTAGGCCTCCCACTTTTCCTTTTCTCATCCAACATAGGAGGTAGAGCCGTAACTTCAGAATATTGAGGAGGAATGTTCCAATCACTACAATCAGGAACCAGATACATGAATTCTTGGTAAGCCAAACGCCATATCTCCCGAAGGTAGTATGTTGAACATAAATCTGGTATCTTATGACCTTTACCAACCTTATGTGCGCCGCAAATACGTGACTGCATGGATACTTATCCACATCAAATATTTTGCAATCACACATTTTTTTTGAAGACTGACTACAAATGTGCTACCCATCTCATTTCTCACCTCATACTCATCACCCAGCCTGTTCAATTCAATAACCTCATACTTGGATGCCTGTCCAACCCCTTCATGTAACGTTTTCTCAACATAATGTGTTAACTTTTGAGAATCATCACCAATAGCTGCTTCCAACCTATACCTATTGAACCATTCCATAGTCTTTCCCAAACAAATATCTAAAAGCCCTAGGATTGGACTTCTTTAACGTTGAATTTATTGACTCGACCCCATTAGTGGTTAACAAGTTATACCTTTAGCCCTTAAATTTGTATCTTTCCCACTTAACGGGATCAAGTTCCTCTTTCCCCAAATACTTTGCAACATTAGGATACCTGTGCAAAGGTCAAAAAGGTCACAACGGTCACAACAGTCACAGGGTCGCATAGTGGTCAAAGGGTTGCAGGGGTACAAGGGTTGCAGAGGTACAAGGTCGCAAATGGGTACAAGGGTCGCAGAGGCACAAGAGTTGCAAAGGGGTCAAAGGGTCGCAGGGGTACAAGGGTTGCAAAGGGGTCAAAGGGTCACAGAGGTACAAGGGTCACAGAGGTACAAGGGTCGCAGAGGTCAAAATGGTCACAAAGTTCACAACAGTCACAAAAGTCACAAAAGTCATATTTGTACCTGGCCTTCAAATCATTTAATAGCATTTCAAATTCGTTCATTGTGTATGATGCTGTACATTTGAAGAACATTTCCACCACGATAACACCCTTTGAAGTCTTTCTACCATGCCTTTTATTGACATAGCTCTTTATTGACGTCATCTTGTTTATACACTTGTTCGACTGCTTTGAGCAAGCTTTTATGGTGATCAGATATCACAACGACATCACGTCCATCCAGGATCACCTCTTTTAACCTTGACATAAACCACATCCATGTTTCATTGTTCTCTCTGTTGACTATTCCCCATGCAATAGGATATTGGTGATGTTCACCATCTTGCGCGCTCACCACAATCAATGCTCCCTTGTACACTCCTTTCAGAAATGTTGTATCCACAGCAACCACTTTACGCATGTATTTCCATCCTCTGATAACCGCTCCGACATCCATAAAAAGATATTTTAAGCTTTTCCCATCACTGTCGAGCTAAAGATTTGCGAAAAATCTGGGATTTCTTTCTGTAAACATGTGCAACCACCCTGTAAGCCTTCTATAATGTTCAAAGTCATCACCATGAATCTCTTTTTGAGCACTGCATTTGCCTCTTAATGCCATCAAATATGATACATTGGCATCATACTTTGCTTTTACACGAGCCATCAATTCTTTTGCTGGAAGTGTTTCATATTTCCCGGTATATTCCTTATTCAAATAATCCTTAACTAATTGTGCTGTACCCTTTGTAGCTTCTCTCGATGTAGATACAGGTGAACAGTTATGAATAGGATAGTGTGTTCTCACACTAAACCGTTTGGAATTCGGGATTGCTACCACGCGTAATTTCCATTTACAACCACTCCCGACAAACTCGTATCGTACTTCCCACAGCTTCGAATCAGATCTCAATTTTTTGTTTGCCTTCTCGTAAACTCCCATTTCCAAATTATTCTCACCATCACCATCCTTATGCTTTGTTGGTACATTAGTATCAAGTTTATTACTACCATAAACAACTTTATCAATTACCATATTCATAGCACAACCGACATCTTCTCTTAACCCAATGGTATGCTCACTATCAGAATTATTCAAATCCAAAATATTTGCTATTTTCGTCGAATTACTCCCAATTCTACTTTTGTTATTTGAACGTACAATAACACAGTCATCATAATCTACAACACCTCCATCTTCACTTTCTCTATCAATGCTTCCAAAAGCAGAAATTAGAGGTTCAACTTCCTTCTCAATTTCGATTTCACACTTCACACTTGCCGATTCTATCTCCACATATAGCAGTGGTCGAATTCCTCTTATGTGATCCAACATATAACAAATAAGATGCTTGCCATTCATTATATATGTCAGTTTCCTATTTTCACAAATATTGGGCAAATAGCTTAACTTAAACTTCGTTGTATTTTTCCTCACCATATTCTTTGCGGATAACTCATCAATAAGTTGCTGGTATGTCAGACTAACCGCAGACAATAGAAAAATACTCTCTGGTTTTTTTGAACTCTACCAATCCATTCAGATTCTCCATTTGGGATTTTTCACATTTACCATCATACAAAAAATAAATCAGTGTGATTTTCTCATCCACCGAATCCATAACACTTGTAACAAAAATATAAGAAGATGGTAAATTCTGTGCGACTCGATGAGACTCTATGACCCAGTGCGACCGTGCGAGTCGATGCGACACTGTGACCCAGTGCGACCGTGCGACCCTTGTACCCCTGCGACCCTTGTACCTCTGCGACCCTTGTACCCCTACGACCCTTGTACCCCTGCGACCCTTGTACCTCTGTGGCCTTTTGACCCCTTTGCGAGTCTTGTACCTCTGCGACCCTTGTACCCCTCTGTGACCCTTGTACCTCTGCGACTCTTGTACCCCTTCGACCCCTTTGCGACCCTTGTACTCCTGCGGCCCTTGGAACCTTGCTACCCTTGTACCTCTGCGACCCTTTGACCCCTTTGCGACTATTGTACCTCTGCGACCCTTGTAAATCTGTGACCCTTGTACCTTTGCGAACCTTGTACCCCTGCGACCCTTTGACCCCTTTGCGACCTTTATACCCGTGCGACCCTTGGACCCCTGCGACCCCTGAACCCTTGCGACCCTTTGACCTTTGATCCATTTGACCCCTCGATGAGACTCTGTCACCCATTACGACCGTGCGACTCGAAGAGACTGTCACTCATTGCGATCATTTAACATTTCAATAAATATGACTCGTTTAGATTACATCAATATAAGACTCGTTTTAAAAAAGGGAGTCGAATCTATACATATTATTCACTACTCACTCGTGTTATCCAATTCACAAAACAAACACGGAAAAGACAAGAGAACAAAAAACTCACTACAAATAAATGGTTTTTTTGTGGAACGTAGTTAATTGCAAGCTTCTTTGTTGAAAACAAACGATTTCAACCTATTCGCGGAAAATCTGATGCCGATTTCAAGCTACATGCGACGATTTTGATATCGATTTCAAGCTACTCTCGTCGAATCTGATGTGGTGTGAGAGAACAGTAATTTTCGCGCCAAAGTAGAGAGAGAAATCGAGGTGCTCTAAGGGGAGAGAAAATTTGTCTACTAATTAAAGAAACAGGGTAATATGGGGTTATCAATATTTTAAGCGTAGATTTGAAGTAATTTTTTTAGGGAAGGATAGACTTAAAGTAAAAATAGCATTTGAAGGGTATTTTTGAAGTTGCCTCTGTTAAGACATCTAAGATTCGGATTTCAATAAAATTTTACGGGAAAACATATATTGTAAATTTTATTATAATCCTTATATCTTAATATTATTTTTAATTTCTAATACATTGTGTAAATCGCGGTCATGTTGATATGTATCTGTAGATGTTATTACGTATCATTTCATGCATGCATGCACGCCTTATATTAACATTCGTTTTCAATTAAATAAAATTTACTGCAAAGCATGGATATACATATGTATGAGTATATAAAAAGTGAAGAATTTATAATTGATAACCACTTATAATCCTAACCAACGTGTTCAATACGAGTATTCATTATCTTTGTCTTCTTCTTTTTCATATAACTAAATAGGGATCTTGATGTGGATGATCACTTATAATGTATGTCATAACATAATAATCATATTAGATTAAAGGTTTATATAATGTGAATATCATTTTACGTGAAATTAAAATAATACTAAATAATCTTTAATAATAGAATACAATAATATTATATATAATCTATGAAGTTGAACTAATATATTGAAATAAATTGATCTATATATATATATGTATTCACATAAGCATTATAATAATGACATTTTACCAAGAAATTTGTGGTTAAATATGAGGTTCTTTAAAATAGTTCAGTGAGCAAAAAACAAAACGTATTATGGCCAACATTCCTTGAGATATTATCATTTAGTAACCCATTGAAAAACAAATAAGCATAAAAACAATTAAGTTTCCAATATATCATATAGATTAATTTAGACTTGAAAGAACACTAACAAAAAAGACAACGTATACCTAAAAGAAAAATTTTAAAGGACCTGATACTAACTTCTTCTGGAGTGAAGACAACAGAAGTACAGGAACTGACCTCCTACACTTTTGCAATCCAACGACCATGATATAAGGCTTTCAAATGCTTGGCGCATAAAGCTATACTACAAATCGACTTAAGGATGCTCCCTCACTAATATTACAACAAAATAAACATGAAGAATTATGATAACATTCGAAACACATGAAAATATGATTGACACCAAAGGTTCGTATTTACCACAATGTTACACGCAATGCACAAACTCCAATAAACTAAAATAAAGTATCCTCTATGTAGTCAATGCTTGAAACAAAATTAATTTCACCATAAGTATTACATAGAGGATACTATACTTATATAGTCACCTTCTGAGACAATATTAGTACTGCTGTCACCTTTTTGGTATGTACATCACCCAAGAAATGATCTTCATAACTAAAGTCGTACACAAGAAATGATCTTCATAACTAAAGTCGAAAACGAAATCTAAGAAATATACATACATATCATGCCTAAGCACAACGAGACGACCCAAGAGCTTGTAGCGGAGAGACCCAAACGGACAATGGCACAAAGACCTCGGTTATTAACCTTCTTAGCATAAAGCTCAAAACTGTCGTGAGGAAATCTGAATCTTTTCTGAACAATTGATGTCAGTTCCCTGATCCTCCTTCCCTTCTAGCTTAAGGATCAAATTAGAGCACTTTTGATACTTATGGATTTCATAAAACCTTGACAGCTTAAGGATCTCGAGTGAACAAAAGGCTAACATAACATAACATAACATAACATAACATAAGCAAACAAATCCAAGAGATCAACAAACATATCATACCTACACAAAAGGAGACCACCCAAGAGCTTGCAACGGAGAGGCTCAGAATGCGCAACTTCACAAAGACCTCTATTATTGACCTTCGTAACATAACCATATTTAGTTAATGAAGCTGATCTGAGAACACCACTTCAACCTTGTGGCAGGGAGACTCTGCTTGGACCATGGCACATAGTCTGTTATTAACCTTTTCAACATAACCATATTTAGATAATGAAGATGATCTGAAAACACCACTTACCCTCCATGTAGACTCATGCCCCTCTATAAGTCAAGCTGACTGATTTCATCATGTAACATTGATGGATCCGTAGTTAGTGTTCAATGATAGAATATGTAAAACAGATTATATAAATTTGTTAGATTTATTAGGATTATATAAATCTGTTAGATTTATTAGGTTTCATGATATATATATATATATATATATGGGATAAGATACATGAGGAATCCAAGGGGAAATTTATTCTTTTACATGGTATCAGAGCTTTGAGGGTACCTAAATTACTCCAATCCTTCTCTCTCTTCTTCTTCTTCTTCTTCTTCTTCTTCTTCTTCTTCTTCTTCTTCTTCTTCTTCTTCTTCTTCTTCTTCTTCTTCTTCTTCTTCTTCTTCTTCTTCTTCTTCTTCTTCTTCTTCTTCTTCTTCTTCTTCTTCTTCTTCTTCTTCTTCTTCTTCTTCTTCTTCTTCTTCTTCTTCAATCTGTTTCTCCTTCGCTCTCTTTCTCTTTCTCATGCAATCCGTTTCTCTTTCGCTCTCTTTCTCTTTCTCTCTTTCTTCCGCTTTTGCAATCCGTTTCTCTCTTTGTTCTTGTTTTTTCTTCTGTCGATTTCTTGTTCTTCTTCCATCGATTTCTTCTGGAGATCGGAGATAACATACCAGCATCTCTGTTCAGAATCGTAATCTACTCGACCGATTCTGCTTCTGCTCAACCAAATGCCTCCCTCTCCTTCTGTTCAGTTCGGCGGAGATCCAAGAAAGGCAAGACCGGCCACCTCCTGATCTACTCGACCGACCGCCTCTCTGACCCAAGAAAGGCAAGATTGATGTCGTCTTTCTCGGCGTCTCTGTTCAAAATCGAAATCTACTCGATTGATTCTGCTTCTGCTCAACCGAACGACTCCCTCTCCTTCTATTCAGCCGACCCGCTGCCTCTTGATCTGCTCAACCGACCGCCTCTCTGCTCGACCAACCGGTCGTTCTCCTTCTACTTGATTTTCTTTGTCTTCTTGGTTCTCATGGTGGCTTCTAATAACGTGGAAAAGGCTTTTGGCATAATCAATATCAAGATGCATATCCCTATCGTCTGGGATAGTGAGGAAATCAAATATGATGCGTGGCGCGAACTTTTTGGAACACATTGTCTTTGTTTCGGTGTCATGGGTCATCTCGATGCTCTTCCGAGCCTACCCGTGCTACGGATGATCGGTGGAAAAGCATTGACGGTTTTGTAAAACTTTGGATTTACCACACCATATCTAAATCTCTACTTAACTCGATCCTCAAGAAGAAGTGCTTTGCCCGATCTCTTTGGATGAGCCTCGAAAACCTTTTTCAAGATAACAAAAAATCTCGTGCTCTAAAACTCGACAATGATCTCCGCAATATCTCTATCGAAGATCTCACCGTTCATTCATATTGTGAGAAATTGAAGCGACTGGCGGATCTTCTCGCCAATATTGATGCGGAGGTCCCTGCTCGCACACTTGTCATGCATATGCTGAATGTACTATCTGAGAAATTTGACACCATCATCAATGTGATCAAACATCGGAAACCATTTCCTACATTCGAGCAAGCGCGATCTATGCTTCTTCTTGAAGAGCAGCGTCTTTCACGGAGCCAACACCCTCAACTAACACATCACGATCATTCCTCCTCATCACAGGTCCTATATGTTGATACACATCATCAACCGTGAGGCAATCTTCGAGGTGGATCGTCTCGTGGTGGTCGTGGTTATCATCATCGTGGCGGACGTGGATCTCGTGGTCATGGTGTGATCATCTCGTTTTTATACGTATTTCTCGCATGATTTAAGAGGAATTTATGATATAGATACGATGATTAAGTATGATTTTGTATCCGTTTTACTCGTTTTCGTGTTTTCGTGTCCTTACAGGTTGTAATGCAAATTCGGTTCATTTTGGAGCTAAACATCGAAGATCATCATGGAACAAATGGGACGAGAATCGGCGAGGAATAACACAGTCCACGCGAGGCATTCACCTAGCCCGCGCGGAGCTTGACCCCCATCAACTTCAGCACGAGTGGGGGAGGTCCTCAGCACGCACGGGTCCTTAAGACAAGCTTAGCCCGCGCGGGGCACTCCCTAGCCCGCGTGGGGCCTTTGGTTCGACATTTGGTCCAGTAGAATGAGGACGGGTCGGGCAAGCCATCAGCACGCACGGGCTTAACCATGAGCATCAGCCCGCGTGGGGCACTCATTAGCCCGTACGGGGAGACCTTATTTCCATCGCTAACAGCACGCTGCGCCCGCGTGGGGCATACATTCAGCCCGCGCGGGTCACGTCCGTCACCTGCAAAAACTAGAAAAGGATATTTATCTAGGCACGAAAAGGAACTTGTTGGTTACTTATACAAAAAGGAAAACGATGTTAGAGAAGAGGAATAAGAGATATTTGGCTGGAGAAAGGAGTGGAAACGTTGCCCAACTTAATTAAGAATGGAAAATACACAAAAGAGGTAAAATGGTGGCTGTTGCGACAAAAGGAAAAGGAGTGAACGTCCAAACGGAAAAACCAGAAGAAAAGGAAAGAAAAGAAGAAGGAAAAGGAAGAAGAGGAGCTAGGGGTCGATGGAGATTCAGTACAGAGTTTGTTTTAAGAATTCAACGAAGAGAGAGAATAGAGAGAGAATCGGAGAAGAAGGAGACTCTTGCAAAGGAGACATTCAAGGGGCATTGGAGATCAATTTAAGACTTTGGTTTTGTTTGGATTTTATATTCTTTAGACTTTCTACTTCGATTATGTTGTTTGCTTTTGAACACATGAGCGAGTAGTTGTTTTGTTCTATTAGCCCATGGCTATCCCGGAACCACCTTGATTTATCTTTGAATGCAATTTTTCGTTTTCGTTTATCTATTCTTTGTCTGAGAGCTTGAATGACTTGTATTTACGAAGGCCAAGTAGATGCATGTGTTAGAGATTAGGAGAAGGACCGATAGGAGAATTCTAGTCCTAGAAGATCAGGTTTAGAACAACCGAGGTTAGGGCACGAAAATAGGGTAGCAGCGGTTAAGGGTGAAATGGATGAATCATAGAACTTATGGGTTTAGCTTAAGGTGTCAGCCACAAAAGAAGGGGATAACTTGACTAGATCACGTGTCTATGCCTTGAGAGAGGGTAGATATCATATTAGGATCGTCTGCCTTAGATGACTTAATTGGGATTGCATGATTAGATAGGTTGATTGTTGGTTTCGGTAGTCTTATGGTGAAACCAGATTCCTAGAACGTTTGTCTCATTGTTAAGAACTTGTTTGTTTATTTGTTTTTAGTATTTCATTCTCAAATCCCATATTTCGTTCATTTGCAAGTTTGATTCGTAGTGTGAGTTTAGGTTGTGTTGCGTAGTCCCTGTGGGATCGACACCCAAAGTACTACACACGTGCCGTGCACTTGCGGGTAGTTTAGGTTAAATATTTGTTTAACTTTGATACGCATCGGGGTGGTCGAGGCTATGGCAACTACTATCAGCACCAGTGGTCGTCGACTCGAACCCCACAACATCATTGGACTGCTCCCGCCCCACAACATCACTAGAGTGCTCTAGCCCCACCACATTGGCATTCCTCGTATCATACACCACCGCCGCCACAACATCTTTCAGATCCATAGTCCACTGCTGGGGTGTTGGGGGCTCCACCAACTGTTTTCGTGACTCAATAGCACCCTCAATGTTCATGGCCTAGTTCGATCATGCCCGAATCATATCCATCATGGTTGACTCCGGTGGAGCCAACGATCCTTGCTCAGACGTTTGCAACAATGCAACTTCAGGATCCCTTCGACTCTTCTTGGTACATGGATTCTGGAGCCACATCCCACCTTACATCACATTCATACGAGCATTATTCCTTCGGTCACTGTCGGTAATGGATCCATCATTCTTGTCACCTCTCTTGATCATACATCAATCCTATCCTCTTCTCGTCCTCTACACCTTACCAATGTTCTTGTCACACCTAATATAATAAAAAATCTAGTCTTCGTTCGTCAATTATAGTTGAGAACAATTGTTCTTTTGAGTTTGACCCGTTTGGTTTTTCTGTAAAGGACCTTCCAACACAACGGACTCTTCTCTGATGTGATAGTTCTAGGCCTCTCTACCCTCTTCAGCCATCGTACTCTCCACCATCCTACTCTTCCGTCGCACTTCTCTCTTCAAGTCGTTCTGTTTGGCATATTCGATTAGGATACCCGGGCAACCAAAATTTTCATTCTTTCCATTCACATGTTCTCATTTTTTGTAATAAACACGAGTTGACGGGTTTATGTCATGCGTGCCAATTGGGGAAACACACTCGCTTTCCTTTCTTTTCTTCTAATAAAAAGGTATCGGCCCCTTTTGATTCATTCCAAAATTTGGACATCACCGATTCCAAGTGTCTTGGGGATTCGTCACTATGTTGTTTTTCTTGACCACTTCACTCAGTTTATTTGGATCTATCCATTGCGATGAAAATCTGATGTGCTCTCCAAATTCCTACACTTCAATGCACTCATCCCAAATCAATTTCAAACAAAAATTAAATCTTTTCAAAGAGATCATGATGGAGAATACGAAAATCACGCTTTTCGTTCCTTTCTTCAAAAACACAGAATCTCCATTTGATTCTTTGGCCCTCGGACCTCCGAGCAAAATGGCAAGGCGGAACGTGTGTTACGTACCATTAACAACATGGTCCGCACGCTTCTTTTCCAAGCTTCTCTCCCTCCTCCATTTTGGGTTGAAGCTCTCCATATGGCAACTCACCCTCTTAATCTTCTCCCCTACTCGGCCATTGAAAACGAAATCCCATTCATTAAGCTTTATCACACACCGGTCACCTATACAAACCTGTGTGTTTTTGGATGTCTATGTTATCCAAATCTTATAGCGTCCACCTCCTATAAATTTCAATCTTGTTCTACCGCGTGTGTGTTCTTGGGTTATCCTTCAGACCATAAGGGATGTGGGTGTTACGAATTTATTTCTCGTAAGATCATCATCTCTCGTCATGTTACCTTTGACAAGTCTTCCTTTCCCATTTGCCTCTGTCCTACCTTTGTCATCATCCACATACGACTTCCTTAAGACTGACATCGAGTCATCCCCTACTCTTCGGTCCATTCTCAAGCAAGCAAATCTTTCTCCCCTAAACTCACCTCCCCTTGATCCTTCTCCTCTCGTCCTTCATCCCATGGTTACTCGTAACCAGTTCAGCATCCATAAGCCACGTGAAGTCCTTAATCTGCACACTACGACCATCTCACCATTGCCTTCTAGTCATGTTCAAGCTCTTAAGGATCCACACTGGCAGGTGGCTATGAAATCGAAATATGATGCTCTTATTAAAAACGGAACTTGGGACTTGGTTCCCCCACCCCAGGGTTATTGTGATTCGTGTTATATGGTTGTTTCGTCATAAACTTGATGCGTAGGGTAACTTGGGATAACACTGAAAGTGTATCAATTTTAGGTTAGGTTTTAGTGCCATTTTCGCATATATTTCATAGATAGGTTTACATATCCGATACGATTATGAGTTACATACACCCGTTTTGTTGGTTTTCAGGTTTTAAGGCGACGAGGCCTAAATGAGCTTAAAAAGACAGATTCCTGAGCAAAACCACGTACTTCGAAGATAAATCCACTCAGAACCAAGATCAAGCCTTAGAACCCAAAGGAACACCCGAGCAACGAGCGGAAAAGAGAAAATTCAAGATTTCAAGGGTGCCCAGTCGGGCACCATAGTCCACCCGCTCGGGTAAAACCTACGGGGTTTTATCTGCACACCTTGCACGACCTAGGCACGAAGGCAACGAGATCGAGTAGCCTTACCCGATCGGGCGCTATAAAGATACCCGCTCGGGCGTTAATTCATCCCACCATTCTCCGAGAGTTTGCACGACTCGGGCCGCTCAACCACACGATCGGGTGGTAATCCGTTGTAGTTTTTATATCATTCTTAGCTCTAGTTTTGAGTAGATTTCGTGTTTTGCATAGGAAACGAAGACATGAGGAGAAACACGAGAGATTATGGCAATCTAACCCCGAAAACATAGTTGAGTGACAAGGTTCAACTTGTGCAAGGCCATGGATTCAAGTGAACATTCAAACACCGAGCGAAGGGAGCGGAAACAACATCTCAAGACATGCACGCTCGGGCATTGGAAGTGTGCCCGCTCGGGTAGTTGTTGCCAAGACACTCCCGTAGCTTTGCACGACTCGGGCACTCAAGGAACACGACCAGGAGCATGTGCCCGGTCGGGTGGAAAAGATGTGCCCGATCGGGCTAATTGTCACCAAAATGCCTCGCAGGTTTGCACGACTCGGGCTGAAGAGGAACATGCTCGGGCATGGGTGCCCGCTCGGGCTAAAATGTGGGCACACAGTCGGGCACAAGGCCTGCACGAGCGGGTAGAGGCTGTGCCCGCTCGGGTCCTTGTTTTGCTCAACTAACTCCTAAGTTTTAGAACGGCCAAATTAATGAGAAATCAGATCTGAAAAGAGGAGTTTCGAACCAGATTGGATCAGAGAACATTGAGTGACTTTAGGGCAGAAGGAAGAAGGAAGAAAAGACAGAACAACGGATCGGGAGCAAGGAGGATCTATTGAAGACATCGATTTATGAATAGGGAGTCATCTCATTCTCTATCTATGTCGAATTTAGTATTCTCTTGTGTTTCCTTTGCTGTATTCATGTCTGAGTAGATCCATTGCCATGGGTTAGAGAGTATTGCCATGTTGTAACGAAGTCTTGTGCTTAATGAATGGTGGATCTTAATGCTTTCATACTTGTACGCCACTCGATATGAATGAATTTGGTATTTGATCATGTTTTCAGATTGATTGGTTGATCTTAATGCTTCAATACTTGTACGCCACTTGATTGATGATATTAGAAGTCTAATAAATCTACGCCAGGGCATTAGACTTTGGAACTTAGCCATGATTTAGGGTTTAATCGGATTAGAATCTACGCCAGGTCAAT
>CM071862.1:10695177-10707164 GCA_036759665.1 Gynandropsis gynandra
CCCATGCTCTTTTTCCTCTTAGTCCCCTTCCCCTTCCCCTTCCCCTTCCTTTTCCCCTTCTTTTCGTCTCCAAGAACTGCTTTCCGCGTCCGCAGTTCTTGCTCACGACTGTCCTCCCAACAAAGTCCCTTCGGATTTCTACGAATATGTTCCATCCATATCTGAACATCGGTATCGTGGCATCCCTCATAGTCGTCCAGATCAAAAACTAAACCGTATTCTTTGTGATCATCATAAAGAATACTTCGAATATCCTGAAAAACAAAAAATAGCCATTATTACCCTCTGTGACCCTTGTTTTCCTTGTGACGTGTAATTGTTACCTTAGGATCTCCGATTAGCCTTATGACGTCTACCTACTTCAGGTTAATACTGGATTTAACCATCTTCTTGCACATTCTTGGGCATGATGGATCCGCATCCATAACATCAACATACCATCCCTTTCCGCCCAAACTAAGGATGGTTTCGAAAGGAAGTAACTGCAACATTAAAAAAATAAGAATGCAAAAAGTATGAAAAAATTCAAGTTATTCGAATAATATATACAACTTACCATTAGTGGGATCATGAAACCGCCACAATACCATTTTGGTTTCGGTGATTCCCCGCTAACGTGCTTGTGGCAAGTATCCACAATCTTCTCGAATGTGTAACGCCCCCATGGAAAGCCTTCACAAAATTCCAAATCATCAACCATGTCAATGAGATCATGGCTGATAGAGTTGTCTGATGAAGGCTTGTGATCAATAACTTGCGCCAACAACAACAAAGTTGCCAACCTCTTTCGGTCCTCGTCATTCTTCGCCTTCACAAGCTTTCCAATGATTTGTACGGGGGTCACCTTTCCACGGCCGAAATTCTTCCGATTGAATGTATCACCCCTTTTGGACTCCCATCCTTTGGGATATGGTCCGCAGTTCAATCCGGAAATTAGTGCGTGCTCCACTATAGAGTACCGGATGGGAACACCGTTTAAGACGAACCACAACTCCTTCTTGTCCCGTACAATCACGGAGTGATTTAGGAGGATAGACATTTGAACCTTAGTCAATGTGGAGTCACATTGGAAATGGAATAAATGCTTAAATTGCGATTCCTTCTCGAAGTAATGCAAGTCGTATTCATCTAAGATTCCTCTCAGTTTCGTTATTATCTCGTGAGGATAACACTTGGTGGTGATCTTTGGCATTATGTCCATGTGTTTGAATTCATACATAAACATCGACTTTGGGGCCACCTGCAAAATGACCAATTAATTAAAGAATACATTATACTTCTACCGACTCAAGCGACCCATGCGACTCAACCGACCCATGCGACTCAACCGACCCATCCGACTCAACCGACCCTTTGACTCAACCGACCCAT
The DNA here is from genome assembly GCA_036759665.1 of Gynandropsis gynandra. Taxonomy (NCBI): domain Eukaryota; kingdom Viridiplantae; phylum Streptophyta; class Magnoliopsida; order Brassicales; family Cleomaceae; genus Gynandropsis; species Gynandropsis gynandra. The sequence goes on from CM071862.1 coordinate 10,696,549, forward strand.
GCGACTCAACTGACCCATGCGACCCAAACCCACTCACTGAGACAACCGACTCAAACGACCCTTAGACCCCATGCGACGCGCAAGCGACGATTGCGACCCAAACCGACTCACTGAGACAACCGACTCAAACGACCCTTAGACCCCATGCGACGCGCAAGCGACGATTGCGACCCAAACCGACTCACTGAGACAACCGACTCAAACGACCCTTAGACTCCCTACGACGCTCAAGTGACCATTGCGACCCAAATCGACTCGCTCAGACTCAACAGACTCACTGACACAAAACCTAGAAATCGACGCTCAACCGACCATCGCGACCCAAACCGACTCACTGAGACAACCGACTCTTGCGACTCAACCGACTCACTGGACTCAACCGACTCATTAACACTCACACCCATTTCAAATCAATAAACCATTTTGGGACTCGACATCCTCCAAAACCCTAGAAATCGATCTACTTACACTTATTGAAGATTGACTCGTGTTGTCTTCTCCACCGCTGCTGATTCTAGCCATTTCCTTCTTGCCAACTTCGAATCGATCCCCCTCAAGTTCGAAATCACTTGTTCTTTCTTGGCTTTTACTATCCCAAAATGCGGGTTTGGCTTTTACTCTCCCAGAATGCGGGTTTTTTCACGTTGGAAAATTAAGGGTAAATTTGTCTTTTCTCCAGTTTTTTTTCGATTAAATAACTATTTTAGGGAAGGGTATTTTTGAAGCATTTTAGCCCTACGAGGGTATATCTGATATTCCGCCCATTCAATTACCATAAATTATAATCAATAACCATTCCAGCAAATAAATGCAAAACTTATCATAAAGCCAATTTTTTAATGGTAATGCACATATTAAAAGACATAAATCACAATAAATCACCCTCAAATATTTTTCAACATTCAATTACCAAAAATCATAATCAATAACCATGTGGAATAACTTCACAAAAATTATACTCATCCGTTGCACCACTACACCAATACCAACCATCAATCATTCTTGATTAAAAAGCATTTAAACACAACAATTTATTATTTTACTACAAAAATTAGTACACATTTTCACTACTAATTTTAGATTATTACAATTAATAATTAAAAGCCTAAAATGCTATTAAACCAATAAAAATTCCCTTTACTTAGCATTGAAATATATTTTAATAGTAAATTACATTGAAATACATATTAAATCATTACGATACAATTGAAACATTATAACAACTTTTCGGATTTTACATCTAATAATTGAAATCCTAATGATTTAGGATTGGTCAATCGGTCAAAGTGGTTTCATTAAAAAAATTGTATAGTTTCATTCCAATTGTCGCTAACAATACATTAACACTATCATAAAACCCATCAATTCTTACAATTTTTTAATCCATCTTCTTCAATTACCATCAATCCTAATCAATAACATAATTAACACGACTACAAAGGCCACTAACTACTATAAATCTCTCAATATTCACCACTAAATACTATAATAAAAAGTTCCCATTGTTAAATAACAATTCCCAAACTAACAAATACCATTGTTAACTTAACCACAATTTGTTTCGAGCTTTACCATGACCTCCACAACCTATCCCCATACATAACCTTTAGTGAACTAACAGTTGGCCACTGTTTACAGCGTGTTGTTGCTAGGGTTTTCGGCATTTGGAAAGCCCGTAACGCCAAGAAAAGAGGACAAATAATGTGGTTCGATTTCCTACTCATTGATGCAAAGGTTTGATTGGTTTTTAACACAAATTGCATATTTGTTATTGTCGAATTAGTCAACATGCTACTGTTAGTTCTAATGTGTTTTCTTCCTTTTTTCTATAGACATAGTTGATTCACGGGGCGTAACTTGCATCCTCTTTAACCGTTTCAAGCAATTTTTAAAAGAGGGGTCTATTGTTCAATTCCAAAGTTTTGATGTTGTGGAAAACAATATCACCTTCAAACTTACCGATTCAATCGTTTCTTTGCAACTAAACGTTTCAACAAGGTTGATTGAAGTTCTTGAAAACTAAATTCAAATTGTTAAGGAAACTTTCAATTTCAAAACATATTATGAGATAGCATCAATGACCAATCAAAATATGTTTCTACGAGGTTTTTCACCTATTTTACATTCAATCAATCTTTTGAAACATTCATCTATGAATTTTATTCGTCTTTAACATAACCTTGATACTAGTTAAATTCCATTTTTCTGATGTTATTGGTCGTGTTTGTGCTATAAAGGATTCGATCACAGACGATCAAAGATCACAACTATCATGATATTCCTAACAACCAAATCCATAATTCCTCATTGAATTTACTCCAAATGTTATGATCTTTGTTTGATTATATTAGGGTTATGGACAACAACATAACTGCTTGGGACCATAAAGCAACAGAATCGCGTAAAAAACTAGCAAATTTTGGAACATAATCATCGACCATTATCACTACAAGTTTGAATCCCAAGTTTGTAGGAGGTTATTTATTTTTTCCTCATAAACTTCATGGATTATCGCTGTTTATAGTCAAGTTTCAGCTTTGTGTTGTTTCGTGCATGTTTTTAAATTTTGTTCTCCCAACCTTTATAGGTAGCTTATATTTGAATGCTACACCAACAACGCGCTTTTACTTTAATTGTGAAGCTTCTGATTTAGTTGAATTTGTTGAAAGGTAATTTGTTGTTTCTTATTACGTGTTTGTGTATTTATATGTTCACCAATTCTGATTCAATTAAATTGTTCATGTCTCATCTATTATCGTGTTCTTAACAGCATCAAAGAAGGCTTTGATGATGCTGTTCACACCCATAAAAATATCGACAATATTGTCAAGCTCGAAACATTATCGATTCACGAATTAAATGATATATAACAAACTTAGAATATAAGGTAAATTTCTCTATGTTTAATCTTATATATTTTTAAACTTATATTTTGATCAAACCATGTATTAACAATGTTTTATAATGCAGGAGGCAGAATTCTATTGCCATGCTCGGGTGATTGATGGACTAACTAACAATGGGTGGACTTACGTTTCATGAGGAAAATGTGCAAGGACTGAAAGGAACAATTGATTCATTGCTTTGCAGCTATTTCCATGACACAAATACGGTTGGGGTAAAAAGGTTTGTCAAGGTTGTCTTTTTCTTTTTTCCAAATTCTTTGGTTTCAGAACATATACATTTTTTAATTAGCTCAAACTAATTCCTTTACTATGTTGACTATAGGTTTAGGGTCGATTTATTCGTTGATGATGGTAAAGAAATTGCACATTTTATAGCCTTTGATCGTGAAATTTCCAAGTTGACAAACAAAAAAGCTATTGATCTCATTGAAACCAAAGTATGCCGTTTTTTTCTAGTTTATGTGTTCTCAATTGCTATAATTCTAGCTTTAAATTATTATTATAAAACACGCTGAAGGATATGAAGGTGTCCCTCGATATTTGTGGGACATCGTTGGGAGAAGTTTTACATTTCAATTCAAAGTGACATCCTACAATTTCACACATAATCATCAATCACTTACGATTTCACGAATATTTCCGCATCAAACTTTAAAGACAAAAGGTTCAAATGTTGCTGAGGTATGTTTCTTGTGACTTTCTCTGGTTTCTCTATGTGTCTCTTATATATATTTTATGTTATAAGCAATCAGTTTTTATACTGGCGGTTCCTACATTTGATAACACACAACATGAAACTGAAGATGGAACGGATGCTAATGTATTGGTTAAGAGAACAAATCAAGGAAAAAGAATTCGAATCATTTAGTTTCACGAATTTGAAGTTTGTAGTTTGATTTCTATTTCAATTGAACCCTTTTATGGATTTTGTGTTTTATGATCTAATTACATTTTAACATGTTTAAGGCCATTCATATTGTGTGATTTTTGAGTTTTTTTACTGTTTCATTTCTTATATTATCATTGAAGCAGCAAGATTTAGCACTGTCATTAACATACCTATATCGTCTTACTGATTGACTCTTTTGTCGTTGTGGTTGGCGGATTTGATATGTTTAAGTTGCAGCAACACCTTTCAAAACACAAACATACACTTACAATTTATTTCCAACATATAGATAAACTCTATCTCACCACCTATGGAATCTTTTCCGTTTATTTATTCATGTAATAATATATTCGTTTTACAATATATTCTGATTGTTTGGAAACAAAGTTAAGTTTCCAAATTTATTTTGTTACGTGTAAAGGAAACTTAACAAACCTAATTGACAACCTAGGCTTTATATTGAATCCTCACAAATTGACTATACACGTTCTGAAATTCCAGCCATCACCTTAAAAATTGAAACTAAACCGTACTCCCATCACCAACTCTATCTACAACAATCAATAGATGCATAACCACAAAAACCAAATCCCTAATTAGTCATCTTTCGAACAAAATTATGGAGACACTGATGGTTCTATCCTTCAAACAATTTGCTCACTTTACCAAAAATCCCAACTAACCGAAACCACCAACCCAATGAAATCACTAAAACCCCATACGGTGTGACGATTTGAACGACACCAACTGATCTTTGCCGAAACCATCAGCCTTCAAGTTCAAACCCAGATCTAAGGCGTCCATTAACGAAATTCATACCTTTTTTTTGCGGTTTTCTTCCTTTCAAGCTTTCCTCTATTATGCAACCGTTTACCTTCGGCGATTTGTGTGTCTACCGGACCTTGGACACCGAACGTTGGTCTTTAAGGTTTTCGTCGCCTGAAAGCTCTTTTTTTGTATTTTGATTTTTTTGTTTCTGCATTTTTCTGGAAGCACCAAGAGATGTGAGGTTACCTCTTTTATTTTTAAATTATAATTATTATATATTATTTTTCATTATTAATACGCGTGTTTTTATTTAAATTTGGGTTTAATAGAGGGAATATCAGAAATACCCTTATAGGGTTAAACCACTTCAAAAATACCTTTCCCTAAAATAATTATTAAATACGAAAAAACTGAAGAAAAGATAATCTTGCCCTTAATGTTCGAACGTGAAAAAACCCACGTTCGACGTGAAAAACTGTAAAAACGAGAAAGCCGAACAATTTTTCGCCGTAAAACCTGTTTAAAAGTTTATAGCAAGAAAGAAATAAGTGATGTCGAACTTGAGAGGGATCGATTTGAAGTTGGCGAGAAGGAAAATGGCTAGAATCAACAACAGCAGTGATGAAGAGAGCACGAGTCAATCTTCAATGGTGTCAATAAGTGTAAGTACCTCGATTTCTAGGGTTTTGCTAGCTTTCGAGTCAAAAATGGTTTATTGATTTGAAATGGGCGAGTGTCAGTGTCAGTGAGTCGGTTAGGTCGCAAGGGTCGCAAGAGTTGCATGAACATCTTCGACTGAGTGAGTCGGTTGAGTAGCAAGGGTCGCAGTAGTTGCATGACCATCTTCTACTAAGTGAGTCGGTTGTCTCAGTGAGTGGTATGGATCACAATGGTCGTTTGAGGGGTGTGGGTCGGTTGAGTCTCAGTGAGTCGGTTGAGTGTCGCAGAGTGTCTGAGGGTCGTTTGAGTTGCATGGGTCGCACGGATCGGCTGAGTCGCATGGGTCGCACAAGTCGGTTGAGTCGCACGGGTCGGTTGAGTCGCATGGGTCGCTTAAGTCGGTAAAAGTATAATGTATTCGTAATTGGTCATTTTGCAGGTGGCGCCAAAGCCGAAATTTGTGTATGAATTCAAGCACATGGACAGAATGCCAAAGATCACCACCAAGTGTTATCCTCACGAGAGAATAAGAACGCTGAAAGGAATCTTACATGAACACGAGTTGCATCACTTCAAGAAGGAGTCACAATTTAGGCATTTATTCCACTTACAATGTGACTCCACATTGACGGAGGTTCAAATGTCTGTACTACTAAATCACTCCGTGATTATACGGGACAATACGGAGTTGTGGTTCGTCATAAACGACATTCCCATCCGATACTCTATAGTGGAGCACACACTAATTTCCGGATTGAAATGTGGACCATATCCCATAGGATGGGAGTCCATGATGGGTGTCACATTCAGGCTGAAGAATTTCGACCGTGGAAAGGTGACCCGAGGTTGGCAACTTTGATGTTGTTGGCGCAAGTTATGGCTCACAAGCCTTCAGCAGAAAACTCTATCAGCCATGATCTCATTGACATGGTTGATGACTTGGAATTTTGTAAAGGCTTTCCATGGGGTCGTTACACATTCAAGAAGATTGTGGATACTTGATGCAAGCACGTTAGCGGGGAATCACCGAAACCAAAATGGTATTGTGGCGGTTTCATGATCCCACTAATGGTAAGTTGTATATATTATTCGAATAACTTGAATGTTATCGTACTTTTTTCATTCTTATCATTTTGTATTAATGTTTCAGTTACTTCCATTTCAAACCATCCTTAGTTTCGGCGGAAAGGGATTGTATGTTGAGGTTGTGGATGTGCATCGATCATGCCCAAGAATGTGCAAGAAGATGGTTAAATTCAATTTTAACCCGAAGTATGTAGATGTGATAAGGCATATTGGAGATTCTAAGGTAACAATTACACAAGGTTCACAAGGGAAACAAGGGTCACAGAGGGTAATAATGGTTTTTTTTGTTTTTCGGGATATTCTAAGTATTCTTCGTGCTGAACACGAAGAGGAAGGTTTACTTTCTGATCTGGAGGATTACGAGGTATGTGACGATCCTGATGTTCAGATATGGATGAAACATCTTCGTAGAAATCTGAAGGGTATTTGGTTGGAGGATCTCCGTAAGCAAGAACTGTTGACACGAAAAGCAGCTCTTGGTGATCAAAAAAAGGAGAAGGAAAAAGGGACTAAGAGGAAGGAGAGAGTGAGTGATGCTGATGCTGATGCTGATGTTGCAGTCCCTCTGACACTGGAGCAGAAATTAATAGGGGAAATAAGGAAGTCGGGGAAGAGAATCATCAATGTCGTAAGAGACCTTCTAAGGGATGTCGGAATTCATATGCCTAATCCAAAATCAAAGGCTACCGAGAAAGTTGCGATCACCGAAAACTAATCTTCCGACACTGTTGGTGATTTTGCTTTTGAATTCCTTCGACTCCAAATCTAGTGTAAAGAAAAGAGCCAAGCGGAGATGGCTTAGAAGAGGATTTGGGAAACATTGCTCTTGATGGAGTTCCACCAAGTAAGTAATATTTAGTGAAAAGGTCATTTGAGTGTCAATTTCCATCGAGACATATAAGTTGTAGGGTCGCATAAGTCGTAGGGTCGTTAGAGTCATAGGGTCGCATAAGCCGCAGGGTCGTTAGAGTCGCATGGGTCCCATGGGTTTCATATGTGGCATGTGTCACTGGGTCGCTAAATTCGAATTTGTCGCATGGGTCACATGTGTTACATAATCAATGTAACGAACCAAGTAAGTACGGTCATTTGAGGTCGCATAGGGCGCATGGGTTGCATGGGTCGCATAGGTCGCATGGGTCGCATTGGTCGCATGGGGAGAATGGGTCGCATAGGTCGAATTGGTCGCCATATGTTTAATGAGGTAAATTTTATGAAGGTGCTGGACCTTTATCGAAGGAGTCTGCGCCATATGTTGAACCTCCGCTGGCAAAAAGAGCAAGAACCTTGCGAGGGAGAGGGCGAAAGAAAGATGCTGGTGGAATCCAAGAACCTGAAAAGAAGGTTGTTCAAGAACCCGAAAAAACGATGGTTCAAGAACCTGAAGGGGGAAGAGGAGTTTGTGTGGATTCCCACGGGATTAATAAAGGGCTTGGTAACCCGATTCCCTACGTTCATTGACGCTAGCGGTGACAAGTTGACTGACCTATATTGGTTCCTGAAGGCACCTCGACATGAGCGGTGGTGGAAATCTGAGCTAGATATTCCCCGGGGGCCAAAGTTTTAGGATATTATATTAAAGGCCAATACATGGCTTGAAGATGAAGTAAGTTTTTTTAAACCCTTAGTCTCACAGAGTTTTGTGTCATATGTATTCCTGTGTGTTAATTTTTTTTTTGCAGCAATTAGATGAGGTGTTGATGGAGCTGTCTTCTCGCTTGGCATTGGATCCCAAAGCGAATCAGAATTATTACGTTTCTCCTGTTGCTTTCATGCGGACGCTCTCGATGTGGATGTACGAGGATATGGAAACTTTGCCGGAAATGCTTAGTGATTTTTTGAATGCTAATTATCCATTCAGAAGTAGGAAGGCACCAATTAGTGATTATGAAGGTTTTGTCTCGATTCTAAACATTCCATCGGACAAAAATCGATGGGTAGGATGTCATTGGGTAGCCATTAAAGCGGATTTCAAAACCCGATGCATCACGGTATACGACTGCAACATGAGCCTTAAGGAAACGATATCGATCCGATGATTAAGAAGATAAGAAAAGTTGTTCCCAAGATGCTCATTCTCGGAAGGTTTCCTTCTTTGGCTTCTGGAGAAGATGAATGGAGGTATGTGTATTATGAAGGTCTGCCACAGAACCAAAGCGGGAATGACTATGGTGTTTTCTCCTACAAATTCGTAGAAGCCTCGTTATTAAAAAATAGGAATATGTTTTGCTTAATTTGCAACGACAAGGTTACTTCCATGCGTCAGAAGATGGCGGCTGATATATATATAGTAATGGAGAACGTATCAATGAACCCAAAGAAGACTAACTTGATATTTGGTACATTGTTTTTTTGGACTGGTAGATGTAAACATTTGGTACATTTTTTTTAAATATTTGGTACATTGTTTTTTTAAATATTTGGTACATTGTCGCAGGGGCCAAACGGTCGCAGAGGTACAAGGGTCACAGAGCCTCATACGACCCTTGCGACCCATGTGGCCATTGCGACCCTTCCGTCCATTGCGACCATTGTGACCCTTGCGATTCATGTGGCCATTGCGACCATTGCGACCCTTGGACCCGTGCGATAATAATTTATTATTTACAAGTTATTTACAAATAATATGAATAAAATTTTGAAAATACAGCTCAAATCAAAATACGTGCGACCTTTGTCCCTCGCGACCTTTGCACCCGTGCGACCCTTGTCCCTCGCAGGGTCAAGGGTCAAGGGTCGAACGGGTAAAATGTTTGCAAGGTGACATATATTGATGATAAAATGACAAAAACCAATCAAAACAATACATTTATAACGTCAAACTAATTAATTCCAAATGAGGGTCGCATGGGTCGTATGGGTCGCATGGTCGGATATATTGATGAATAGATGCGAAATCGACTAATTTACGGGTTTAGGATGATAAAATCATAAAAACCAATCAAAAAATACATTTAAAACGTTAAACTAATTAATTCCAAATGAGGGTTGCATGGTTCACATGGGTCGCATGGTGGCATATATTGATGAATAGATGCGAAATCGACGAATTTACGGGTTTAGGATGATAAAATGACAAAAACCAATCAAAACAATACATTTACAACGTCAAACTAATTAATTCCAAATGAGGGTCGCATGGGTCGTATGGATCGCATGGTCGGATATATTGATGAATAGATGCGAAATCGACTAATTTACGGGTTTATGATGATAAAATGACAAAAACAATCAAAACAATACATTTACAACAACAAACAATGGTTAAAACAGATTATGACCAATGTGTAACTAGTTGAATTGTGTATAACCAATGCCTGTGTTTCAAAAGTGATACTAGTGTTTTAAGAACTCGACGGATGATTAAACAATACATTTAACATTTTGTTCAAATGTCGATATTATTTATATTATTATCTATATTGATTCTAAACTAGACATATACAAGTCAAATATTGTAAACATTTGGTAACCTTGCATAAAATTTGTCCATTTCGAACTGTCCGACCATTGCGATCCTTCCGACCCTTACGACCCATTTGTCCATTTCGACCCTTTCGACTAGTCTTTTCAATGTCATACTACTGCTTTTTCCAGGTGTTAGCTATGCTTTTTAATTTAACAATGCCACATTCAAGACCTATATTAAAGGTTCTTTAATGTGGTCAATACATGCACCTTGCTCATTCTTTGTATTTAGTGTCTTTTAGGAATTTTAGGAGTCCATTTATTTTTCGTTATAAATAGAGGAGGAAAAACCGAAAGCTACAACAAGCACCAGATCATCTCTTGTTTCGAGTCTTTCATTCTCTCAAAAGGGCGATTTCTAACATATAACCCTAAATTCTCTGAAAAATCCTTTTTACCTTTGTGACCGTTAAGGTCACATGGTCGACCCAGGGCACCGTGTTGTTTATTTGTTACTCAATGTCTTGGTAATCGTCGTACTCAGTCTGTATGCAGATACACACAAGTACTTACATCGTGGATGGAGGACTTTGTGATGTATCTGCACTACATAAGACCTTGTTAATCGGCGGACTCACACATATGACCCATGGACGACTCATGCGAACCAATATGATCACATATGACCCATGGACGACTCATGCAACCCTATATGACCACATATGACCCATGGACGACTCATGCGACCACATATGACACATGCCTTATATCCATTAGTTGCAGTGGTAAGTGAACTCAAACCGATTGCCGTATATGCATTAGTTTGGCGTTGTTGTAAATTTATTCGGTTATCGCAGACACTTCCGATACAGTTTACGAGGTTGAATGGTCTTTGCGGT